>BMAO01009906.1:0-140739 GCA_019973975.1 Trichonephila clavata | reverse complement strand
TTATTTAAACTCAGCTCTTTTTTTTTTTTTTAATATTTCTAAAAATGCCTTTGAAAAATAAAAGTAATAGAGCTCGTAAACATCCTGTATTCAAGTCTTTGAACAATGCAGAAAGGCAATATATGTCTAGTTGAAAAAGAGAGGGGTTTGCTGATCAAAGATAGCCTTTGACCCCAAATTGGACATTCCCCCTCAATATGAAGGAAAGGTTATGTGGTCAGAGCCGACAGTGGAAACACTGTCTGCTCTGAGAAGTTGGGTTGGAAGAGTGGATATTCTTGTACCTATTGCGTTGTTTCCCTAATCAGTCCACATGTCATTTGTTATACACAGTTTCGACCCTTCATTATACTGTTATTTACTATTAATTTTTAAATATTTCTCTGAAAGTTCTTATTTTTATTACACTTCGCTATCTTTAAAACGCATTCGCACTATAATATCTTAACAATTTAATATAAATAAAAAATGTATATATTCTTGTAATTCGATAATCGTGAAAAAACAGAAAACTTCCGTACAAAAAAAAAAGAAGGAAAAAAAAAAAACCGTTAGGAGCACACGAGAAAGATATTTACCATTTAAAATACCGTTTTAAATTACATTTGTAATTTTTAAAAGCATTTATTTACTTATTTGTTTGCACCCTTTATCTGTTCTAAGAGGGGGGATGTGTCCGATCTCTAGGTGGTGACGGCTGTAGCCACGAAATATTATGTATCCGCTCTAACCACGTCCTCTTTACCCCACACCACCGAAGAAGGAAATGGTATGAAGAGACAGTAGATGTTATTTTTAACAATAATTGAAACAAATTAAGAAAATTTATTATTTAGAAGAGAGAAATCACGCCCCCCCCCCCACCTCAATACTGAAAATGCAAATCCAAATGGAATCCAGCGTAATCTTATGAATTATAATTGAAATTATTAATAATTTAATTACAATTGATAAACTTTCCCTTTAGGATTACTACTTCTTTTTAACACACGAATATTATTGCTTTTTTATAAATTATATATAAGTGCATATTATTAGAACATGTAAGAACAAACATTATTTAACGTAGATAAAATTTTCGATTCTGTATTTGAAAACAATAGTCCTTTCACACACACATACTTATTATTTTTTTAGAAAAAGGAGCAGATAAAATGCACATCTAAGAAGTTTACTTTCTACTTTGTAGAATCGGAATTATAAGAATTATTCGACAAGAAATTTTTGTATATCAGTGAAAAAAGAAACCAACGTTTTTTTTACTATTTTGATACTTTTTTTGATTGATGATTGTTATGCATCTTCCAAAACTAATAAGATTGGAAATTTTTGAAACATGTTAGGAATATTATTTATTTGTGTGTGTGGTGAGAGAGAGTTGGGGATAAAAGAATAAAAACAAAATTCTCCCCAAAAGACACCATACTCACCAATTACATGAAATTTATTTTTACATGGAATTCATAGCAAATTATGAAAATTTATTTGTAAATTATATGCCAGCTTTTCTGGAAAATAAAACATATAATTTTCTATGGTACTATATTTATTCGTTAAGAGTAAAATTGCTTCATACTGTTAGTCCTTTTTTTAATACAACAGATTGAAACATGAAACTTAATTTTTCACTACTGTATATCTACCTTTTCTCCTGTTTCGTTCTCCTCAGCATTTATATAGTGCAGTGGCCTTCAAACTGTGTTCCACGGTACCCTGGGCTTTCAAGGTTACCCGTCACAATAAACAATCGAAAAGGAGATTATAAATGTGTATGTAAAATGGATTGAAGTTTGTTAAACTACAAGTTTCTTTTTCAAAAGCTCATTTCATCATTAAAATTTAAAATTCTATTTGTACTCTGTTTGTTGTTCTATTTGTAAATCTGTCGAAAGCTTAAATGCTCTCCCGTTGGTGTGATGTGGTAGTTAGGAGAGGGATACTAGCTCAGGTGTTGTCCTCGTCACTTGACCATGGTTCAAAATTACGAAGTCCGTCGTCAAAAGCCCTCAGTGCGACGTTAATGTTCACTCACTCATTTTACGAAATTAAAAAAGGTGAATTAATAAGAAATGAACAATTATTTTATTTTACCAGTATTAAAAACTTTTTAAAATGAACGAAATCTATATCTTTTCTATTCGATAATATCTTGTTCAATTTTTCTATCCGATGAATGTTTCCCGTCTTCAATTCTTTTCCGTCTTGCAACCAATTTTTAGTAGCATTAACATCGGAATAAAAAGGTGCGTCTTAGATTCGAATAAATATGGCAATATCGCGATTTTAAAGTCGCTGTATCTTTAAATATGCTTTTTTTCTATTCAATATTACTGTCTGCAGTGCCTGTTTAGGCTCATTTCAATACCTGGGAGCAGAAGATCCACATGTACTCTTGACTCTGGAGAAGCGAAATTTATAATTAGAAAACCTGTTTAAGTCCAGCCTATCCGGGCCCTTCCCGGCCCAGGGCGCCCGCCCCAAGTGCCCAATGGATAAACCGACACTGACTGGTATTTTCTATCATTGAACATTTTCAATTCCCTGGTCAAGTCTGACTAAATTTTTAATATAATAGATGCTGCGGTTTCTTTGCGCAATACATTTTACACATATCAAAGTCAGAATTAAAGTTAATTCGGAATATATCCATTTTAGTAAAATATGTAATAAAATTTTTAAGTAGTAAAATTTTTATAAAATTTTTTTAGCACTATAGTTAAAATATTGATTCGGTCTAGTTTATTTTTAAATTAGAAAATAAAGTATTCCACAAAGTGATAATCCAGTGAATAAACTTTAAAAAAAATAATTTTCTAAGTATGTAAACGGTGTTTTCATTAGTTCACGACAAACATTGGTGCGAAGTCCTAGGAAAGAAGAGAAAGGTACAAAAAAAAGGGGGGGGGGAGGTAGAAACTTTTATTGCTCTGGGTAATAAAACAGCAAAGAGCAGATGAAACTGCAGAGTGTGAGGGGGAAAGGGGGTACCCGCTTTTGGTGATACTTGAAAAGTCTTCTGATGGGGTGGGACACTTCAGAAAAACATTACAATTCCGCGGGCCACTTATAAAATATATATCTCTATGATAGATTTGGATTCATTACAAGCATTTATAGGAGTAAGAATTTAAAACAGAATGAATTGTTATTGTTTTCATTATTTTTATATGTATACAAACATAGATAATATAATAATGAAAATGCAATGAATCAAATAATATGATTTAAATTTATTTGATTAGTGAGATATTTGTTTCTCAACTCTTTCACTGAGTTTTTGCAAATAGGCCTCAATGCATTTATTTATACATCGTAATTGGTTTTGCAGGTTTTCGTCCCATAAGTTTGAGCGCAATTTCCTGTTAGATTAATTTCATTTTCAAGGGAAACAAGTAATATAAAAAAAAAATTTAAGTCAATTTCTACTTTGAATGAATGCATAGAAAGTATTTTATTAACGATTGAAAATTTTAACAAGATATATATAGATATATGTATAGGGAGAGAATGAACTAATAGTAGGAATTGAAAAAAAAAGCATGATTTGTCTGAATTGTTGTAACAATGCACACCCGGTTCGACTGGTTTGGCTGAAAAACTGGTTTTCGACGCCAACTTTTGTCATTGTTTTAGCAGTTACATTGTTACAATAATGGAGACGAATCTAAGTTGGTGTCGAAAACCGGTAATTAATTTAATTAATTAATTGCTAATTAATGAATAAATATTTGAAAAAACTGTATTAACATCAAATGCCATCTACTACATAAAACAATACTATTATTTTGTTGCCAAATATGGGTAAAAATTAAATAATCGTATGTTTATCCAACGGTATAAATGTTAAATTTAGGTTATTGTATACTAAAATCAATAACTGTATGTGATTTAAAAAGTGTATTTTAATCTATACGTATACGCAACATAAAATATATCATGTCTATTATTATACGCTTTATCAACGTTGATATATTTCAGAATTTGTACTGAGAAACGCCGGGGAAAAAATTGTAATATTTTTCTTTTGTTTGTACTTTATTTAAATATTGTTAAATATTTTTCAGATACACATGATATTATTGATACTGCTATTTATAATAAAAAAGTAATGTAATGAGGCTATTATTTGCGTATTTTGTTTGAAAAACATTTAATTATATTTTATAGATAAGAATTTGTCTAAGAAGAAAATTGAGACACTTCTTCGTTGATTTTTCTATGTGGACTCGAAATATTTTTCTTATGAGGAAAGAGTTTTTACTTAGATAAATGGAACCAAAAGCGGAGAGCAGAATGCATACAATTTTCTCTTTTGAAACAATTAAATCTCTGCAGAAATGACGTTCAATAATTTACAAAATATCTGTAAATTTATGTTTGGAGTTATCTTTCCGATTTTTTTGACACTTCATAATTGTTCATAATTTTGGAGATCTATTTCAAATAAGATCCATAAAAAATTTATCAACTTCCATCCTCTTGAAAACTGACGCATTTGTTGAGTAGTGCAGAGTGCCACTGAGAATTGTGCCGCGTGTGAAATAGGTTGCCAACCCCTTTTCTAACACATGAAAGTAAAATTGTATCATATTGTTTGTTCATTTAATACAGCAGATAAAAACGTGAAATTAAATTTTTCACTGCCTTAAATCCACCTATTCTTCGTTTGAAAATCATTTATTCAGAAAAAATTAAACAGTTTCGTTCTCTACATCATTTATCTAGAGCATTGATTTTCAAACTGTGTTCCAGAGAACCTTGGGATTCCATGAGTGACAATTAAAAAAAAAAAATGGAAAGAAAAACTATAAATGTGTATGTAAAACGGATTAAAGTTCTCATGAAATTCGTATAACCACAATTATCTAAAGATGATCTCATACATTAAAATTAAAATTTTTATTTATGCATAACTTAACTTTGTTGTAAAAAACTTTTTAAACTTTTATTGTATTATAATAAATGAATTTAAAACTTTTTTCTTTATCTATTAGATTGTGAATATACTATTGTTTGCTATCCCGAGTTCCACAAAGTAATTTTATACTAGTTAGTATAATGTTTTGAAACCCTTTACATTTGTGGGGGAGAAAAAACACCTATAATGAAGAAGATGGAACAATTTATCGACATATCAACAGATTCAATGCAAAAATTTAAATTTAAGCGAGAACACCAAAATTTTAGGTTGCCAATTCTTGCAAAATGCGCAGAATTTCTAACATAGCTGTGAACATTTTAATGCCATTCACAAAAATGTATTTAGTAAGTGAAAAATATTTCTCAACGCGAGTGGCTACAAAAACAAAATATAAAAACGAATTAAACACGGAATATGAAATACTCTACTACACATTATTTCCAAAGGCCGACAGTTTATGTAAAAATTGAGAATACTAAATATAATGCATGCGCGCACAGGTGACATTTGGATCAAAAATTAATATTATCAATGAATAAATAACATTAACATTACATCATAAATTTTTTAAATAAGAAATAAAATTTTTAAAAGTCTTTTCCTATAACATCAAGAAAATATGTTTATCTATATACTTTAAATATTATTTTAAGATATATTCTTCTAAGAGTGTGGAATGGGATTCCCCGAAAACCAGTACCGAATTACTTATTAGGTGGAGTAGGTAATTGCCTATGGGTCCCAAAAATAAAAAAAGAAAACCCCAAATATTTAGCTATTTTTTGCTGCAAGAATTAATTTTTATTAAAAATTCGAATAAATAATTATTGTTTAGTTACATATTTTTTTAATTTGCTGATTATTTGTTATTTTATTTGTGCAATGAAATATATTGTTAAAATGTTGTGTAATAAGATTATTAGGCTACAGGGCCCCGAGAACTAGGGGGTCTCCATGTCGTTTTATCCAACACTGTGGAAAACATCTTACAGTTTTAAGGGTTCCATGAGCCGAAAAAGTTTGACCACTGATCTTTGTCCAGAAATAAGAACTCTTCCTTGGATAAGATTCACTGCTGCTTGAAAAAGAAAAAAGAACTTCTCTACCAGTTTTACGATTTTGCCCCCCCCCCCCAGTCAGGGAGTGTCTCCTTTCACTGAGGGGAGAATTTTGTTGAAAGGAGTACCGGAGAGATAAATTTATTGCCCATCTAGGGAATCTTTAGAAAAATATTTGTGCCAAAAATTTCGCAATAGCCAGCGCCATCTAGATGTCATGTAAGATGTTAAACAAAGGAAGTAATTCACCTTAAGACAAGACCACGCAATATTTTTAAGGGTGCAGGTGTAAATTTCACGTAGGGTGACCATACCCACAAAGAAGCCGAATCACATCTGTGTTGCGGGAACGTCACAATGCATTAAACATAAATTAAAAGAAAGAGTGTTTCAATGAAAGTAAAATTGGGACTTTTTTATTCTCTGTTTTAAATTTACGATAAGATTTTGGAAAATCTCAAATATATCGAATTTTAATTCAAATGAGTCAATTTTTGATGAATTAAAATTTTTTTGTATGAAAGCAAAGCAATTTATCAATTATTTTTATACTTTCCCTACTTAATTGATATATATGTTGTTGAAAATTTTAGAATGTCCGAGGGAGGGCATAAAAAAACTAACAGGTGCCCATTATAAAAGAATAAGACTCGAAAAACAAGCCCATTTAAAAAAAAACAGGCTGAAAGTCTACTGAATTACTTACAAGACACTAGGAAAAAAGAAAAGCAGTATAGAATCAGATTTAGACTTTCATGATTAGGATGTTGCAGATCAAATAAACAGAATAGATAGTGGCACTGCTGTTGTAGGGTGAGTGAGTGAATATTAACGTCACATTGTTCAGCTACACGAGGGCTTTTGGCGTCGGACCTCGTCATTTTGAACCATGGTAAAGTGGCGAGGACGACACCTGAGGTAGCACCCCTCTCCTAACTATCACACACCAAAGGGAGGACGTTTGAGTTCTCGACAGATTTAATCTGCATCGCTCTTCTACACAGCGAGTTTTTAGTGATACTGGGCTCGAACTCGTGACATGCCAGCCACGATCCGATACCTTGACCACTAGGCTACCACGGCCTCACTGCTGTTGTAGGAACTCCTCCAAAAAAAATCCTAAAATCACAATACTCTAACAATGATATTTAGTTCAGATCAAGGAACCTGGCCAGCTATTCTATCAGACGCAGATAGATGTTTTTTTAGTAAAAGAAGGACCCTCTAAACCATTGAAAAATTATAATTTTCCTTATGACGACGCCGGTCGAACATTTAGCTCATATTGTTACGCCAAAATTTTCAAAAACGGAGAAAAGGTTATGCGTAAATCGTTAATCCATTACAAAAAACTGTGCATATTGTTTTTGCAGCAAACTTTTTGTCTGTGTCATTAGTTCTCTTTCCACGGAATATTTTAAAAGTTGGAAACATCACGTTGATATTTTAAAAGAACATGAAACATCAAAAAACCATAATCAAAGCCAGAAGTCTTGGATGGAATTCAGTCAGCGATTACAATGCTCTAAAACAATTGACAGTGACTCGAAAAGACTTACTTCTACGATTATTGGTGCGATTTGCTTCTACGTATTGTAGCAACGTTAAAGGTACTGGTTCAAAATTGCTTAGCCCTTCGGGGTAAGTGTGACAAATTAAATTTGTCACACTTACATATTGCAAATTTGGACAAATTTAATTCCAATATATAATGGTAATCTTATACAAATAATTCAATTACTTGCTAAATTTGATCCAGTAATAGTGCAGCATCCTCGAAGAGTGCTAAAAAAGGGAAGAAGCTAAATATACACTATCTAGGGAAAAATACTCAGAACGAAATAATTTCTCTTCTACATGAGAATTTTAAACTTCATATTGCTCATAAAAGTGAACAAGCCAAATGTTATTAGATAATTTTATATTGCGCCTCTGATTTTAGTAAGATCGAACAAATGACATTTCTGGTAAGATATGTATGTATTGAGAAATCTTATCTTAATGAAGTTACCGTTAAAATAAAAGAATTTTTTAGGTTTCCTTCCAGTTAAAAGATTGATTGGAAAAGAACTTTCATATTTAACAGCTGAGAAACTTCAAAAATTAGGGCTAGATATGCGGGAGGCAGGCCTACGATAACGGAGCCAATATAAATCAGGGGTTCAATCCACAATCTACTTGTCATGTAGTAGCCACTCTTTAAATTTGATCGTTTATGACATGGCAAAAGCATTCTTAGAAGCCTGCACTATCTCGACAAAGTTAGAGGTATGTGGCATTCGCTTTTTTTCTGCAACTTGTATACACAAGGAAAAATACGAAAAACCATTCTTATTTCAATATGTTCATTCAATTTTGATTTAACATACACTAATATTGGTCGTAACTCGATCAAGTGTAAGTAGTTATTAAGTTTTAGTGAAAAGGTGCTGCCGTTGATTTTTGTTTAAATCAAAACTGTAGTATATTATCTGTGATCAGTACAAAACTGTTATTTTATTCTTTTAATTCTTTGATATAATGTTCACTAACTCCTGTCCCCGGTTTCTGCTTCACATTTTAGAGGATAATACCCTCTATAAAAGCTCTTAATTAAATTTATGAATGAATGAAATGTTGCACAAGGTGTTTCCTAAAAGAGTAGAAAAAATTTTGGCATATTGTCACGCTAATTCAAAAAAGAAAACTCACATATAAGCATGTGTCCTGATGATTTGTTTCGGATATAAGTACAAAATGTTTAAAAATTGAAACTTTAAATTTAATTTTTTAAAATAGATTTTCTTACAAAGTTGAGAAAATTAACAGGTGTTTTTTTTTTTAGATTTTCATTTTTACGAAGACCTTGAAGGGTGCTACAAATAATTTATTTTATGTAATTTGCTCTAATTTTTTAACAGGAATGGGTATTTTTTAATGAATAATTAAAAGTCTTGAAACATTTAAATTTTATGTTCAACTTTAATTTGGCATGATTTATTATCAAGAATTGATGTATTGAGTAAAATGCTTTAAAATCCTAAATTAAACATCGCGGAATGCATTAAAGGCTCAGATAATCTTAAAAAATATTTAATTTTCCAAAGATCTGACGATATTTTAAAAATATTTGTTGATTCAGCAGCAATACTTCCTGCAGATTTAGGTATTCATCAAAAATTTCCCATCTCGAAGCTAAGGAAAAGGTTCGTTTGATTACGAAGCCAGTGATGAGCCAGTTTTAAATCCCTTTCATCAATTCAAGACTAATTTCTATTTTGCAATTCTTGATCATACGATCTCTTCAGCAAATGAAAGATTTTCCTTATTATCTGAGTGGTAATTCAATATTTTGCTTCCTGTATGAGTTTCACAACATTTCTAATGTTGATCTCATGAAAGCCTGTATGGATTTAGATATTAAGTTACATGTACAGGAAGAAGGAAGTATTGTGAAAGCTATAGATGGCATACTCTTTAATGAAAATAACTTCATTCAAAGATATTTTTCCTGGTAAAAAACAGCCAACTGAGATATTAGAAATTATAGTGAAAAATGATCTTATTCCCTGTTTTCCAAATTTTGCTCAAGCAATACGAGTTTTTTTAACCTTACCTGTTTATGTACCTTCAGATGAAAGAAGTTTCAGTAAATTAAAATCATTAAAAATTACTTGAGAAATAGTATGACGAGAAAGGCTTTCAGATTTGGCCATAATCTCAATTGAATCAGAAATCTGCAAAAATTGATTTAACCGAAACTATTAACAAATTTGTTTCTCAGAAAGCTAGAAAAGTTATTTTATAGTTACAGTAAAATCCGGCGTATAACGCGCCCATATATTTTCTAGCTGCAATTGTTAGTTTTTAGGTATATTCACCGCGTATAACAACAACACGTACACCTTTTTTTTGCGAAGAAACCTGAACCACACGTGCGCAATGCTCTTATATGTTTTAAAGTCCTTTATTCGAGGTATTATTCCAAGCTTTAGTAAAAAAATGGTGTACTTTTAGGATTACAACCCTTTAAGTTCATAAGGAATGTTATTTCTTTCACAGAAACAGTATTTCGATATATGTAAAAGTCTGATTTTTTCTATGCTCATCTTTTTGTATTTTTAAAGCTCTCATTTTTATACCCTCCGTATAACGCACACCCGTAAATTTCCATCTTATTTTTTGAGTTAAAAGTGCGCATTATACACTGGATTTTACGGTATAATATATTACTTAGTCTTTGTACATAGGAGGACTGATTTATATACTTTTCGTTTCACGAGATTTATGCCTTGGTATTTATTTTTTAGATCATATTTTTTGAGTAAATTCTGATGTTTTGCAATTATAATTATAAAATATGTTTTTATTTTAAAGGTAATATTTTTTTTAGTTTATTATTTTGTTAAAGTATATTATGTCGCTATTATAACTCATTACCTGGCCCAAAAAATAAAGTTTTGCACTTGTTTATTTGAGTTTTTATTAATGTTTTATTTTTCATTCTTATATAAGTAGATGAGCTTTTAACGTCAACATTAAGTATTAGTCAAAATATGAAAAATTCTCTGGGGGGGGCGGCGGCACATTAGGTGTTTGCACGAGAGCGGCCGATACCCTAGGATCGGCCCTGGTTCTAGCTGTAAATGGTGTTGAATTTCCCATAGAAGGAAAAGGTGATGTAAAAACTTGGGTTTAATGGTCATGAATTCTTACTCAGAAATGTATTGTTTTAGAGTAAATTCAGGAAAATTTTAATGTCTGGCCCCATGCTTGACCAGAACGGGTTGAAATTTATTGGTGGAAATGGGCAAATTAAAGTTTACGCAGGAAATAAATTAATTTTTAAGGCTAATCTTGAGCAGGGCTTGTATTATGCATACCAGAATATTGAACCGAAATATGCATCTAATATTGAAAAGACCTTTAAAATTGAAGGGAAGCCAAATGATTTAATGACCTGACATGAAAGATTTGGTCACGCAAATTTTGATTATATCCTGAAAATCAGCCGTTTAGATGCTGTGAGAGTTTTACCAAAGCTTAAAAGGCAACTTAATTTTGAGTGTGAATCATGCAGGTTAAATAAATACAAAAGGGTTTCTTTTCACTCCATAGAATGCACCAAGATCTGAAGCGCATTTAAACTTATTGCATTGCGATGTTTGGGGACCGGCTAATGTAATTGGTAAGAGGGGAGTAAAGTATTACTTGTCAGTACTTGATGATTATTCACGTAGAATGTTTATTTTTCCTATTTGTCACAACTCGTATACTTATGATACTCTAACCAAATTTATTATAAGGGCTGAAAGGCAGCTGGGTTTAAAAGTGAAAGCTATTCTCTCGGATATTGGTGGAGAATTTATTCCTAGTATTTAAACTTGTGTTTTTTATAGAGGTATAAAACACAAGAAAACTAACATTTACATGCCACAGTAAAATAGCGCTTCAGAATGTCTTAATACAACGGTAATTGACGGAGCTAGGACAGTGCTATCAGAAAGTGGACTAGATAAGAGTTTCTGGCCTGAAGCTGCATTATATTTTGTACATGTTTGGAACAGATTGTCACTCTGGTCAAAATCTTACACCAATTGAACTTTATACAGGTATTAAACCCTCGATTAGACATCTAAGACCTTTTGGATCTACCTTGTATGTGGGAACACCTAGGCCTTTAAGGGGAAAACTGGATTCAAAAGCTTAAAAGGGTATATTGGTTGGTTTCGCTCTAGGAACTAGAGGATACAAGGTATGGATACCTGAGGATTCAAAGGTTATTGAAACCTCTAATGTTCGTTTCCAAAAACCTCAGCAGAGTAGCAGTGCTAGCGCCTCCAGGTTTGAAATTTTCTGATTACGAAGTGGTTGAGAAGGGCGATGATGGTGATGAAATAGTAATATCCCAGTCTCTTTACCACAAAATTCAGATTCAGAAAGTGACGATGAAGATTTTGACGATGACCGTGTATTTTGCTGAGAGAATTTGAAACCTAAAATTTAGAAGCTGTTCTTGCTTAAATTTAGATTTTTAACATCAACTCTCTTAACATGTTGTTCGTTTTCCTTCATTATAGGTGTTGTTTTCCACAAATGTAAAAAGGTGCATTGTCCATTAGAAAACTATTCAGTTTTGCGAGACATTGTGCTAACTAACGAGTATAAAATTACTCGTGGAACCCGAGATAGTAAACAATAGAATATTCACAATCTAGTAGAAAGTATATATATGTAAAGTTTAAACGTTTTATTCTTTTATAATAAAAGTTTAAAAAGTGTTGCAAAGTAAAGTTATTATACATAAATAAAATTTTCAATGAATAGGGTGGGGGAGGCGATCAGCTTTAGATATTTGTAACTTATAAACTTCATAGAAAATGTGAATCCCTTTTGCATACTTATTTATTTCTTCTGGATTCCTTATTGTGACTTGTGGAACCCCAGGGTTCCGTGGAACACAATTTGAAGTCCAATGCTTCAGGATGTTCTCCCCTCAATGTAATAGAGACGAATGGGCAGTCAATTTGGAGAATAAACAATCAAAATTCAAACTATACAATTCATTTTGTACAATTAAGTTTTAATCAGCTCTAGTGATGTAGTGGTATAGGTGAGAGCTTACCTGCATTTTTTGCGATCGGTCAGGGTTAGAGTCGCACGGTAGAATTGCTTTTTTTTCAATTCATTTAATTATTTTTACAATTAAATAATTTTTCTTATCAAATATTTTATAAAATTAAAAAATAATTGCAATAATAAAATATCATAAACAGTTTTATATATAATAAAACTATTTGAAAGTATTTTATTCTTTAAAATACAAAATATATAAAATATCATTTGATATAATATATTTTTATAATAAATATTATTAATTAATAATGCTATAATAATTAATAATAAATAAATATTATATTATCTTTATAAAATATAATATAATATTTATATAACTTTAGGTAGCTGTTTTAGTTCTTAAAATATAAAATAATTACATAAAATATTTAATAAGCCTTTTTGAAATAAATTTATTTAATTGTAAAAATAGTTAAATGAATTGAACAAAAAACAAGTCGATCGCGCGACTCGAACCCTGACAGACCGCGTGGAAAGCAGGTGCACTACCGCCTATGCCACTGCATCGCTGGAGCTGAAAGAAACTTAATTGTATAAAAGCTAAGTATGAATTTCGAAGGCTATTTTCTCGGAACTGACTGTCCATTCGGCGCTATTATGTTGACGGTTAAACGCTCTAAAGGAATATTACTATTACACAAAAGCTCGTCCCCAAATGAATTTCTTTTATCGTTCCCTCCTCTCGTTAGATAAACAGTTAAAGAAGCAACTAAGAAAAGATACACAATATAATATTACCACAATGCCCTCAAACATATTATTGCGGTAGTACAGTATTTGGTTATAAGAGGTTTAGCATTTAGAGGTACCGAGGAAGTTTTTGATTCTGCTCAAAATCGTAAATTTATGGTGCCCTGGAACTGCTAGAAGAGAGTTCGACCCATTCATTTGTGAACATATTGAACAGTGAGAATTACGACCAAAATCGTTAATACCGTACTTATCAAAAACGATATATTAGCAAAAAATCGAGATCATGGGCAAGCAAATCATTAAAATAATTACAACTCAAATAAATAACATTTACACAAAGTACTATTCAATTGTGATGGATTCAACACCAAATTTGTCCCACAATGACCAATTTGCTGTTGTTTTACGATATTGTTTTCCGCGAAAAGTGTATGAAAGATGTGTCTCATTAATAAAGATTAGTAGTCACGCTGGATTATATACTTATTTAATTATCTAGAAGAATTTTTAGAAACAAATGGACTGCTATTGGATAATTGTAGTGGGCAGACATTTGCCCTTTGCTGTCAATATGTCCGTTCGATATAATGGTGTGCTAGCTCTTCTAAAAGGAAAAAAAATTTTGCTAATTATATGTGTCGTGTGCTGCATATTTTCTTAGTCTGGTTGGTGCAGAATCAGTTAAGGTTGAAACTGAGGTAGTGAACTTCGGTATAGTGCAACAAATATATGTTTTCTTTTCTGCTTAGACCCGTACGTGGGAACATCTAAATCGTGAAATCAAACTGAAATTTACCTTAAAAAGTTTAAGTCAGACCAGATAGTCTTGTCATTACGATGCTGTTGAAGCCTTAAAAGATAATTATGGTAATAACATGAATATTATTAAAACATTTAGTGACAATGAAAATAAAAAACTTATTTTCGAAAAAACGCAGTACATTTTTTTAATAGATTAACAAAATTCGAAGCTGCCATTTCTATTATATTTTAGGAAGACATTTTTGAAAGAGATTTAATTCAGTTAACAAAAAATTACAAACTCCTGGTTTGAACATCTGTGAAGTAAATAAGTTAATTATGTTAATAAAAATGTTTATAAGCAATGTACATGAATCAGATAAAAAACTAAAGGAGTATCAAGACGCAGCCAAAAAATTAAGTCCTAGTGTAGAAACAGAACATAGTGATGTGAACCCGAGACGGGTTATTTCAAAATTTGCAGATAAATCGACAAAAAAAGCTCTGTATGGGGCTGAGAAATTTAAAAGGGACACGCTTATCGTTTCGTTAGATAAGCTAACCCTTGATTTAAATAGAAGTCAAGTACATGCAGAATATAGTATTTAAATTTTTGATGGATTTGCAAGATCAAAGTAAGAACGTCGACCTGGAAATTGTACTCCCTTTTCAGAAGACATTGACCAACATTAAGTAAATGAAGGTGTTCAACTCAAAACTTATCTAAAATAAAATGAGCTGTCCTATACTTGTAGTGATATGTTAATTTAAATTTGAAAAGAAGCTTGTTGACGTTTTTTCAAATATGAATACCGTTTTAAAGATTTTTATAAAGCTCCCTATTACTAGTGAAACAGAGCGTGCATTCTCTAAAATGTCCTATTTTGAAATATAGGACAACAACGACAAATACTAGATTTACTTATTTATCACTTTTTTCTATTAATACTGATCTCACTAAAGACTTAAGAATTTGCAGCACAGAAGTGTAGAAAAGTTTTTTTTGAAAATTGTTATTGTTTATAACGAATTTAAATTGTTTGAAATAACAACAAAAAAAAAACCTTAAGCGAGAGTTTCGTATAGTTAAAATTTTTTTTAGGAAAATGGCAAACTTTTTAATTATTTAGGGGGCCCCCAGGTATCAGTAGCCCAGGGTCCCCAATGGTCACGGTCCGGCCCTGCTGCAATGAAATTAAAAAATATTGCAAGGATAGGAATCTAGAGTTTGATATGAAAGTATTTTAATTTCAAGGTGAAAGATACCTTCGAAGGAATAGTTAACCCACAACTCAGTGTGTCAGGTGTCCAGAGTGTAAAAGTTAAAAATACATGACTAGACATTTTAATCCCTAGAACTTCTAAGCAGATGGAAAAATCCCCTCAACAGGAATCATGGAGAAGGGCAATGGATGAAGAATTTGAAAATCTTAAATTAAGAAATGTATGGAAATTAACGAAATTACCTCCTGACACGCAATTATTAGGTTGTAGGTGGGTCTATAATTTGAAACAGGATGAAAGTGGAAAAGTAATACGATATAAAGCTAGGTTAGTAGCTCAAGGTTATTCACGGATTAAAGGTGAAAGCTACGATAAGACTTTTTCTCCTGTTGTTAATTTTTCTGTGATAAGGTTATTCTTTTCTTTGTTGGTAGTGTGGCTGAAGTGGAAACACATTCAGTGTGATGTAACTGGAGCCTATCTCTATGCACCATTAGATGAGAAGGTGTATATGAAATAACCACAAGGATATGTAGAAAAAGGAATCTAGTTTGTAAATTAGAACCAGCTTTATACGGACTTCATCAGAGCAGTAGAGCTTGGTATTGTGAATTAAATAAAGTTTTAAATGTGGTGGGAAAAAGCGGTTTACAGAAATTAACAGGTGTAATTGTGCTTACTTTTACTTATAAAAGGAGAACAATAGAATTTCTGTAAATGTAGATATTTTTTTTTTGGACAGAAAGAAATTGAAGATATTTTAATTAAATTGAAAAGAAAGTTTAATTTGAAATGTATGGGTAAGACTGGCTGTTAGGAGTTGAATTTGAGGAAAAGGATGACTGCATGCTAATCCATCAAATGCCATATATTGACGAGATATGCACGAAATACGATCATTTGAATATCCTAATTTCCTCATTACTGATAGCTAAGGGAATTCAGTATAGTAAACACCAATGTCCTCAATCTAATGATGAGAAAATAGAAATGAAGGTAATCCCATATCGAAATGTTCTTGGTTGCTTGTCATTTCTTGCAGGTCGGACGAGACTCGATACATCTAATGCAGTTAGCATTTTTTCACAGTTTCAAAATGATCCAGGTCTTGAACATTGGTATGGTTTGTTGAAACTATTTGGGTATATTAACAAAACTAGACATTATAAATTAAGGTTAGATTGTAGATGTATTGATATAGTGCGTTTTTCTGATGCAGACTTTGCAGCAAATAGAGACGACAGTTTCAATGGGTGGACAATTAATTTGTTTAGTAAACGCTTTCATTACATGGCGAACATTTAAAGAGAAATCGGTAAGTTTGTCGACTATGGAGGCCGAGTTTATGAGCATGGTGAAATACATAAAGGAAATAACTTTGTTAGATAATATAATGAATGAATGTGTAAGTAGGGACCTAATTAAACATATGAATAAACCGGTTTTACTGGCTGATAATCAAGCAGCTATAGATTTCCTCAAATCACTAATTGAAAATTACCGCACAAAACATATAGAGGTGAGGTATCATTATCCAAGAGATTTATTCTATAAGGGTTTATTTGAGGTGAAATAAGTTAAAAGTAAAGCAAATTTGGCAGATATATTTAGGAAGCCTTTAACACAGAAAGAGATGAATAGTTTTGCTGAAAATGTTTTTGTTTATTAACATGTTTTGAACTTTTGAGAAATTAGTCTTTCGAGTTTTCTTGAACAATTGTTCATGTTTTTTTTTCCAATTTTGCATGTAACTATTGATGTTGTTTGTTTTTGTGCCACCATCTAAAAATCAGTTTTTTGAAATTAATCTTCTTCAATAATCATTAGTATATATAGTTACATCATGATCATGTTTTTATTGTAATGAAAGTATTTAGTGTAAATGAATGTGTGAAGACATGGCAAGTATGTATGAATGCATGTATGGAAGAGTGAATGAATAAAATGTATTGATTAATGTATAAGAATTCTCATGTATAAATATTGCATTATTCATATTGTACGGAATAAGTGTATTGTTTGATATTAATAACGTTATGTGATCCAGATAACTTTTTTTTTATTACTCAGATTAGAATTGGTTAATAAACGAATTCTGAGAGCACATATAAAATCATTCTTCAGGTTGTTTACTTCACTGTGTAAAACTGCTGCCACATAGTAGTGGCCAAACAATTTTTGTTAATGCACGTTTTTTTTTTGTACAAATTTCACTCCTCATATTTTCATACTGTGGGCTTTATATGAAAATCGATTCTTAAGAAGTAAACTCCAAAAATTGTTGTGTCTAAGCAAGTTTTTTTTAAAAAAATAATTTACAGGAAATGGACCGTTATATATGAACTGTCCTTGTTTTATTTGTCATATATTTTGATCCTATCTATTTTTCAGATGATTCAATGGTTTTGTATACTTTACTATTATCTTTTGTTTTAACAATTCAAATGAAAAAAGTAGTCTATGTTCTTTTTGTGATTGAATCAAGCATCATTTGAAAGCAAAATTGATTTAAAATCTATTTATTAGTCCTCCAGTAATAATTTGGTCTTAACAGCAAGTTTCACTCATATTAATTTTGAATAATAAAAAAAAAAATGTTATGAAATTAAAACTGGATTTTCAAACTTTGGTAATACATCTTAAAAATACAAAAGAACTTTTTTTTTTTTAAAAAGTCATTTTTATTACTGGTTGATTCATTGCTTATTAAGGTTTCACTCTGAAACAATATGAAGTCTATTGATAATAACCTCATAATTTGGGACATCAGCCAAGTAATGAGGAAGACATCTGAGCTGACATCTTATTCTTTCAAATGCCAATGTTAGAACTCTGATTCTTGACAGATTTAAGGTGAACCAACCCCTCTACATGTCAAGTCTTCAGTGGTACCAGGAATCTGTTTTGGAATTTTTAAGGTACTAAATTTTGAAATGCCTTTAGTGGCAATACAGCAGCCTATTTACTATTTATTGCAAAACAAAATATAAAGCATTAATTCATTTTAATTACTATAATTACACACTGGATAAAACAATACATATTTAGTACTTTGATTTGTGCATAAAGCAAACAACAAAGGCACTATCCGGGCACATAAATGCTTTCTTTTGTTTTTGAAGCAGTAACACGTATATTCTCTGCAAATCCATGTTTCACAAGATTTTCACTTATAAACTGATGATCATTTTCTGAAGTCTTCCGCAGTGTTAGATGCAGAACTTTACCACACCTAATGTAAAAAAAAAATTATATTTTTGGAAATTATTAAGTTTGATATATTTGTAAAAGAATATAAATTGCTATAGGTGTGCTCCTCAAATGAAATCTTATATGCAAAACATCTTTTAACATCTAAAGAAAAAAATTATTATATATACCTGTATGTTATATGAGCCAACAAAGTTTCATAAGCAACCAACTGTTTGAAGTGGCATCTGTTGAAAATATAAAAGTTATTTTACTTTCATATAAATTATCAGATTTAAAGAAATTGATATATCAGACCATTTTTGGAAAAAGTAATTTTTAACAATATTACAGTAAAGTTTGAATCAATAATTTCAGTTACAAATTACTGGACTCTTATTTGTTTACCTCTATGACATGAATACAATAATAAATATTTAGGTATTTGCAGTAAAAAAAAGATGCAAAAGATAAGTGAAAATATTTATACATATTCAAAATTTAATATCCAATTAATTAAGTCTCCCCTGCTTGATATTTCTATGCAATTTTTGCATATTGTACAAATAAATATTTTAACCTTCCATACTTTTATGACATACTTCATATGATTTAAATTATAATAATAAAAAAAAAGAAACAAAAAGTTCATCATTTATGTACAAATTACAAACCAATTATGTTTATTAACTGATGGTTATTAGAAATTATTAACTGACAGCTAAAGCAAATGCAATGCTAATTTTATTCAACAAATTGAAAATAGGCATTTTTTTTCTACTTTTTGTTGACTTTACTTAACTGATGTAACATTAAGGAGATTACTTTTTTAACACTAAATGACTATGAACCAAAAGCTGTAATGAAAATCCTATAAGCTGCCACAGTAGCCAAGTGGTCATCGTCACAAGCTCATTGTCAAATTGTGGGTTCAAAACCTAGTAATCTTCTACATTGGTAAAAACTATTCCATTGGTAGACAATACTCAAACAGATTTCCAGTAATGTTTACTTATTTGCAACTTCAGGAACAGTCATAGTTCTAGTGCCACAGAAGACCCATGATGCAGAGTGGCTGATGTACATAAAATCTGTCAAGGCTCAGAATCCTCTCATTGGTGTGGTGTAGATGTTTGGAGGGGGAGGGGGATGCCAGCTTAGGTGTCATTTTCATAATTTGACCATGGCTCAAAATTAAGTGGTCTGTAACCAATAGCCCTCATGTTGCTTTCCAGTACAATGTAAATTAAAAACTAAAATTACAATCCTCTAAAAATTCTTTTTACAATTATGATTAAAGTTTCAAAGTTTAATTTTAAGCTTATAGGAAGGTATTTCAATAGATATTAAATTGTTTAAAAATTTTTCCAATATGCAAACTGATTTAGTGACTCTTAATTTATACTATCTGTGTTTTCAGAAATATAGCTTTAAATCCACACAAATAATTCAACAAATACAAAATAATACTTCAAATAGACAGTTTATTTTTAAAAAAGATACAAGATGTCTAATTTTTATAAAGTGGAAATGTTGCTGTTTTAAAATCTATAACATATAGTTACTGAACTAGACCTTTGGCATAACAGAAATTTTAACATAAAAAAGAAAATTGTCCTTCATTTATGATTTCCTAAATTCCAATTTGCAAACTCCCTCGATTTTACTATCCTAAAATTTTCTGTGAAGCATGTACCTAAAATTCTGCCCTTAAACTAGGCTACTTTAAAAAAAGTTTCAAAAACATAGATTATGATTAGCCCAGTATTATTAAATTATTAAATGGATTTAACAACTAAAAATAAATGTATGTGTGTTGTTGAAAGCTCTCCTCAAAAGCATGATTTTATCTCAAAACCATAATTTTATCTTTAATGCTTTGTAAGAAAAAGATATACCATATTTTCCTGTATATAACCTGCAGATGTGTTAAAAAAGTTTCGAATTCCTTGTGCATATTATACGCTGCCGCAGATAATATGATAAACATTCTCCATTAGAAACGCCTACAATAAAGTTTTGAAATAAATACCATTTATGTTTTATAGAATAAATAACAGATGGTGCTGAAAGCTTTTTCGACTTGGCTGGCGTATTTCAGCCACAATCAGTTTTGTCCAATCACGTTCAAAAATGAATTCGGTTCCTTGCAAAGATATGATGGTTGCTAGTCGCTGGCGTCATTTGGCATTCTGTCTTGACCTGAGCTGTTTGGTCATGAAAACATTCAAGTTCATATATCATCATGATTCAAGCAAAAGTGTATAAATTACACAGCTAATTTTGAACTAAACATTATAGAAAAAGCTACCAAAGTAGGAAATCGGGACACTGCAAGATTGTTTAATGTTGGCGAATCAAATATTCAATTGTGGAGGGGAAAATTATAAAGGCTAATTTTGAAAAATGTGGCCCAAAGCTTTTTATAAGGAGAATATTAAAATCAGTGAGAATATTAAAAATGCCTTGAAGTCCGCATCTGCAACTAATACCTGCAGGACTGACAAAGAAATCGAATGCTTAGAAATTATGGTAACAATAAATGTCTGATGGAGAAAAGAATTTTACAAATTTTTTTTTTCTTCTGTATAATTTATTACTTATAATTTTAATCATAGTGTGTATTTTTTATCTGACACTACATTATTGGCACTATATATTTTGGATAATTCACTGGAAAAATTGCTGTGGATTATGCAACGTTTTTTACTTTCGCACTAAAAAAAACGGCTTTGCGGATAATACGCCAATGCAGATTATATACAGGAAAATACGGTACCATGAATTTAAATTCAACCTTGGTAAATTTTGTCTAATCTCTATTAATATTTTTGAAATAATTGTACTAGTGCAATTATAAGTCTGATTGCAAGATGGAAAAAATTGCATCAAAAAGATTGAAGACAAGAAACTTTTTTAATAAACACAAAATTAATTAATGAATAGTAAGGCAGAAACTAAAATCAGATATAATTAAGGGGGGGGGGGTCCAGAAAAAATATCTCACTTAACTATTGAAAAAATTATTTAAGATAGAAAATAAAGGTATAAAAATCAATAATGAATTTTGAAAATTTCTCAATGATTTATAAATTGACCCTGAGTCTTCTGATGCTGGGAAAATTTATAAATTGATGATCAAGAAGAACTTTTAGTCTCTTTTAAGAAGCAACTGCCGAGTCATAGGCACATTGGTTTTTGATTAATTCATTGGGAACTTGCAGGATTTTGTCAAAAAAATATTTAAACTGTTAGTAAAAAAAAAAGTTGATTGAATTTTAAGAATGCGATAAATAACTCATGGCTAACAAGCAAGGAAATGTTTACAATTTAGCAAAGATAGCTATTTGTGAGAATCTGCAATTTTCACAGATGGCACAGAGTTACAGTACATCAAATAAGAGAAAACATACAAATAACTGAATTAACTTCATGTCTGATCACAAGATTGCTCTTTCTTGAGACTAGCTTATAAAGTGACAAATGAGCAGCATTTGCTTTCTGCATGCTTACCCAATATGGGTACAAAAATAATTTTGCATCTAGAAACACCTGGGTATTTAAATTCTCTAATCCAGAGGATGTAAATGCAAGTAATACTATAGTAAAATCAGTAAAAACATCCTTTTATTATCTCAATTAAATAGTTAGATTTGAATGAAGCAGAAAAAAGTCTCACATAGCATCAGGACTCCATTTCTCACCACTATCAAAACCAAGAGGTACAACATCAGATAGATGACACTCAACAGCTTGAAATGGAGTATAGAGATATTGTGGTAATATTTTCCGAATTTTTTTCCTAGGAACCCAATCTTCATCCCCAAAGTCAACAAAGAATATCTATATGAAACAAAGCATAAAAGAAAATTATATATATATATATCAATAAAACTTATCTTGGTAACTTTTATGATGAAATGTTTTCTGGTATTGTCCCCTTATTTTATTCATTTTCTATTATATCTCTAAAATGTTATAAATGAAAAAAAATTCAGATTTTAAAAACAAACTTTAAAATTTCCTTTATATATAGTTCTTGATTTTGATTTATACATATGTATTCATTTAAATTAAAAAAAAAAACGTTTTTCCTCACAAAAGTAAACATTACTACAAATAAAATTAAGTTCATACAAATCATAATAAATCTAATCTCATAAAAAATTATAAAACAAAAATAAAATATATTTATGAGCAGCAATAATTTTTTGTTGTTGAAATTTTACAAAATAATCACAAAATTACCCTTGCTGGTCCAGTAACATCAGAGATATCAAGCACTCGGCCTCTATGCCAAGAGCAGTCAACTCGACGCCAAGCGACAACAATACTCCCATATGAAACAGCTACAGTTGTATTCTCAGTAAATGGAGTATTAGAATAATGTTTTCTAAAATGAGAGAAATATTAAAAAAATTAATTTAAAAAAAACTGAAGCAATAATACATTTTATTCAGTAATAATACCATGTTTATCTCTAGAAGATATAAATAAAATTTTTAATGACTTATATGTGAAAGTATAACACTCTAATTTAACTTATTAAGAAAGAATTAAAATGAAACACAAAAGGAATTTTAGTTTATATAATACATAAACTGTATAAAAAATTATTAATTGAATGGGAGCAAAATTATGTTTCTTCATTTCAAACTTGATATATATATAATTTAATGTGCTGCTTTAAATATGTAAATTAAGAGAAGTTTTTAAAAAATACTTAATTTAATTTAATGGTTTTATTAATGATTTGTTTTGCACTTCGTTATGAATTTTTTACTTATGTATAATGTATAAATAAACAAATTTATACAAGATTTCTATTTCCCACAGCAATTTTATTTAAATTCCTTTAAGAAGATTGCTTTTTGAATCACAAATTCCAGTTAATTCAAGGTATTTTGTAATAAAAATTAGTATCTCATTTTTTAAATTAATTAGATGTTTAAACTAAATTTTTTGCAATATATATAAATAAATTTGTTGGTCTATTCATTGATATATTATTTTAATTTATAAGTAATTCAAAATTTAAGGAAAAAATAATGATCTAGTTATGTAAATAATGGTTTCATATTTTGGGCCCACTTTACAAACCACTACTTCTAAATTAAAGCTTCTTTTTTAATCTATTTTAGGATTAAAGACAATAACTGGTAACGATATTATGAGATTTGACCTTACTTTCAATTAAATTTTTAAAAAGTACGGTATTATAGTCCATGTCGAAACAAATCTAAACCCCTTTCTTACGAAATTTGTATTTTTGAATTACTGAATAAGTTTGAAAATAAATTGACTTTTATCTAGTTACACTCTAGATAGGCATTTTTTTCTCCTCATATTATACATATATATAAAGAATTGGCATTTTTTTCTTCAATTTTTAGTTATCAAATATGCAAAGATAATAAATGCACGTGTTTGATTAATAAATTATTCTATATCTCTCCAAGGTGTCACATAAAAATTGACAGGTCCAAAAATTGAATTCAAGCCATAACTTATTTTATATACATCTGACTAAGTAAAATGTGTCTAAAATAAAAACTATTTCTTAATAATAATTTTTATCACTATTTTACATATTCATCAATATTAAACAATGTAAAGAATTAGAATGAAACCATTTATATAAAAATTACATGTCTACAAAAAAGTATAAAAAATTAAACCTTTTACAAGAATTGGCAAAAGGCACTCATTAAAATATGCCTTTCTACTCATTATATATATATACCCTTTAATTACAATGCATTTAATTAAAAATAAATATTAAAGACAGGAAATAAGTTATAATGAATGACATTAAAAAAAAAGAGTTAAACCTTTTTCCCTTAAAAATATTTTTGCATAGCAACAGCAAAATAAAAATCTAAGTGTCTTAACATTCAAGAAATATATATATATATATATATATGCTTATTTTTCCTTGTGCACAGTTTTATGTGAGTGTTGCTTCAATGTTAATCAATAAATATTAACAAGATCCAATTCAAAATAAAAAGAAAATATAATCTAGGGAAGCCTTCAACCTACTCTTTTAGTTGCCTTATCTATTTTTTTGTTCTTGTAAAAAACACTTTTTCTGTTATTCTTGATATTTAAAATATTTCACCGATGTGTTTGATATCCATTTGAAATAAAATTCACTGAAAATGATGAATTTTTCAAAAATTTCATAGTATTTTAAACAATTTTCAGTTTTTATTCAACTTCCATTTAACTTTTTTGTGAAACCAATAATTTATATATACATATATATATCTTCCCTTAGAATCAGTTGTAGTCCTGCAAAGCAAACTACCCTTTCTTAAATATATTTTCAGGCTACAATATTTTTTTGACAGTCATGTGGCTCACAGATCGCTGCAAATTCAATGATGTGGCCCTTGAAATAAAAGATTGAAGACCCTTAACATAATCAATATGAATATTTCCTATTAAACATTAAAAAATACCCTGAACTTTCTTTTACTTTAAGATTCATAATGAAGGTCAATAAAAAAACAAAACAATACAATTGCTTAATATTTTTTTCAAAAAATTAATTTAGTTTCATGTACCTCATATTTTCAAAGAGAATTTTTACTTCATCCTTCATCCACATTTCATTAGCACATCCTTAAAAAAATGAAGATATATTTCTTTAAAACAAATTATACACTGAAATAATTTAAAATTTTTAAGATAAAGAATTGTTGAGCAAAAATATTTATTAAAAAAAGTATACATATACAATAAATACACAAAAGTCTAAAAAAATTGGCAAAATGCATCAAAATATATTTTTTATTTTACTCATATAATAAAGCCTTTATTAACAAATACACTCAAGAGCCAAAACATTATGACCACCCCTACATTTTGCAATGAACTCGCCTGGAGGATGTGGAAGGCACGTCCTCCAGGCGAGTGGAAGTGGTATTTAACTGCTGCTGGAGAGTCTGAAGAATCATTCTTTCACTTACTTCTGTGTGTGATGGGAAAGGCTGCGGATCTAAGCGACTTTGATAGAGGGCAGATTGTAATGTCTCGAAGGCTTGGAACAAGTATTTCCGAAACTGCACAACTCATAGGTTGTTCGCAATCTACAGTTGTTAGTACTTATACAAAGTGGATGAATGACTGTGAAACCAGCAGTAGACGACATGGTGTTGGACGTCCACACGCTATCAAAGAAAAAGGTTATCGGTGACTGTCTCGCATAGTGAAGCAAAACCGGAGCCAGACAGCCTAATACAATGCAGGGCTAAGTAGAATAGTATCGGAGCACACCGTCCAGCGGACACTGTTGGATATGGGGCTACGCAGCAAACATCCCACTTGTGTGCCTTTGCTGACCAAGTGTCATCGCCAACTGCACCTGCACTGGGCCCGGGAACAACACGACTGGTCCATGGATCAGTGGGAGAGAGTTGCCTGGTCAGATGAGTCACGGTTTGTCATTCATCCCGCCGATGGCCCTGTCAGGATACGCCATCTTCCAGACGAACAGTTGCTCCCTCAATGTACAGTAGGTCATACACAGGCCGGTGGAGGCAATATTATGCTTTGGGGGACGTTCTCTTGGGTGTCTCTGGGACTCGTGGTTGTGGTAGAGCAGACCATGAATGCTACAGGGTATCTGAACATCATTGGGGACCAGTTGCACCTTTACATGGCCTCTGTTTTTCCAGCTGGAAATGGAATGTTCCAACAGGACAATGCCCCATGTCACAAGGCTAAAATTGTGTTGGAGTGGTTCCAGGAACATGATACTGAATTCCAGTTAATGTCCTGGCCGCCTACTTCACCGGATCTCAATCCGATAGAACACATTTGGGATATCATAAGACGGCAGCTCAGAGTTCAAAGACCACCAATTCGCAATATCTCATATTTGTGTGACCGTTGCGTAAACATCTGGTACAATCTGTTTCCGGCCATCTACCAAGGACTTGTGGCATCCATGCCAAGTTGAATTGAAGCTGTGTTGCGCACCAGAGGTGGGCCAACTCATTGACAGGTGGTCATAATGTTTTGACTCTTGAGTGTATATAAAAATTATGCATTTCATTAAAAATATTGGGAAAGCTTTCATTAATACTAGTATGATGCCATGCAATTGAATGACAAGAAAAATCCAATAAAATTTGCTTACATTTATTTTTTGGGGAAATGGAGAAAAACATATTTATGAACCTAAATCAATGAATAAATTTTGTATTACATTTGCTCTTCAATTTAAAAAAATGTTTACCTCAGAAGAATAAGCAAAATAAAATAATAATGTATAATAAGATTCAAGTTTTTCATTTATAATGCAAAGGAAGAAATCAAAGTTAAAGATACACAAAATAGATTGATGGGTATTAACTTTCAAGATATAATTTTTTATACAGTTTAAAAAAAAATTACATATCTTGATATCAAAAGGATTGAATAACATATTTTCCTTCATTTCCCTACAATAAAATCTGGCATATAATGCACACCTATACTTTTAAGCTACACCTTTTAATTTTTAGGTATATTTACAGTATAATGCACATCTTTTTTACAAAGGAACCTGAAGTGTACCTGTGAAATGTTCTTATGTTTTGAAGTCATGTATTCGAGGTATAATTCCAAACTTTTGAAAAAACAGAATAGTTCTAGAGTTACAATTTTTCAAGTCCATCAGATATGTCATTTCTTTTAAATAAGCAGTACTCCGATTTATGTATGTCTAATTTGTTTAATGAACATCCCTCTTTTTATTATTGAAGCTACCATTTTTATACCTGGCATATAAGGCACAACCATTAATTTTGATAATATTTTTTTGTGTTCAAAGAGCAAAATTATGAGTGGGATTTTATGGTATATATTAAAAATTATAAGAAGTTACAAATTACCTTGATTAACTAAAGAATCAACTTCATCTACAGTTTTATTTCCGTAAGGTAAAACACAATAAAACAATCCAGGATTTACAACAGCTGAAACTTGAACAAGAACAAAACTAAAAGGACTAGGTAAAGCTGGTACAGGGTCTAAGGCATATGTTTCTTCTTGATCATGAGTACTACCTAAATGCAAAGAAATAATTTTTAAGACTGCAGGTATTTTGAAATATTACTAAAAATAATTTTGATTAGGCATTGAAGTTATTCTAATATATAACATTCTTTATAAAAATAATAAATAATTAGAATGTAGAAATGGCAAGAATGTACCCCTAATTCCCACATCCATCATAAAACAACATTTAAGCATAAACAATCCAAGATGTCAAACTGATTAATGTAAGTTTAAAAACAGATATTTTTGTTTGATTTTTCATATTTGGCAAAATCAATAATTCTTCAATAATTTATATTTTCTGCATTATAATCTATAACTCCACATAAATTACTAATTCAGTTAAGGTATTAACAAAACTTTTTCAAATCTCTTATGATTTTCTATAAACATGAATACATGATTTTCTACTTTAAAACATGAATATAAAGTCCAAGCAGATAGTTTCATACTCTACACATCCTAAACTATAAATTTATGTAACACGGAAAATGAATTCGACAATTTGTTTCAACATTTAATATGGTTGATCAATCACTACAAATAACAATGAATTATACTTTTTATTGACTAAGAAACTAATGTAGGAGAAATTTCAAACAAAAACCATAATTTTTATACAAACCAAAATAACAAACATGGATCACAATTTTTATATCTTTCTCTTTTGGTATTTCAAATTTGTGAATAGCTTTATGCATTCATCATACCTGAATGAAATAAAAATATGCAAATCTTTTCTTTTTTAACTTTATGATTGATAAACAGACACAATGCATATAATAATTAGAAATAAGAAATGCAGTGGTTTCCTAACAGATATTTTAGTCATACTTTTAAACAAGAATGTGTTTTGGAAAACTTTTACAAATAATAATAATAATAAAGTAATAAAAGATTTATATATCCATAAATCTTTTAAAATAACAGAGAATATTTTCACAGTTAAAAATGACACTAAAGATTCTTCATTTTATTTCTGAGAAAAATTAATTTCTACTACATTAATTACAAATTTATGATTTAAATGAGTAAAATTAAAATTCATTACTGACAATTTCATTCCTTTCAGAAATAGAGGAGGGTATAAATTAATCCAAATTAAAAAAGTTTACTTTCTAAATACTGACTTAAAAAAATCAGCACAGATCTCTTTAAATAAGTTAAAGTTTTACCTTGATTTCTTTCAAAATATGTGACAATGCCTTGAATTAGCAAACAATAATATGAGGTTGTTCAAAAGAATTCTGAATTCCAATATTGACAAATATATGTATGTGTGTATGTTTGTGCTGAAGCTTTAAATATTCATAAAAAGTTGTTTTTCAAATAACTACCAATATAAAGAATTTTTTAATTAATTATTTTATAATTAATTGGCAGTAATTTTGAAATTTTAGAAATATTTTGAGAGTATGTATAATTAATTAATATATATTAACAAAATAGGACAGATTTGAAAAAAACAAATATGATCCAATAAAAAAAGAGAACAGAAAAGAATATTTAAACATTTGTGAAACAAAAAAGTTAATAATGATACATATATCCAAAGAGGAGAAATATCAATGAAAAATAATGAATCACAGGAAAATTAAAGATAAGTATTGATTTAAAAAAACACAGCAAGTAAAAAACTTAAGTGTTTTTATATTAATCATTGAGAATAACTGTACAGAGCACTTAGCCCTACCTGGTGATTTTAGATGGCTGTAATAAATTTTCTATTGCCCAGTGTAAGTTAAAATAAGTGAAATGATAAAATATTACTATTATAATTAATAAAAATTATTTCTTTACATGAGTAGAAAAATTAAATTAATCAGTAAAAGCACAGGTCCGAAATTCAAAGAGAGGAAAATTTCAGGGAGAAAATATTTCCAAGTCTGAAAAAAGAGAGGAAGAATCCTGATTTGTTGACACAAGAGTTCAGCTAATTTGGTACATATACGTTTGAAAGTTGAGCTTCCAATCAGTAATGTGGAAGTAATTAGTAATGTGCTGCCAAAATTAATGGCAAAACCACAAGTTTCCACAAGGCTTCAGACCAATTTCTCTACTAAATTGCACTGCTAAGGTATTCGAAAGAGTAATCTTAAATAGAATTAAAAATCACTGCAAAGCCATAGATTGCATTCCCCCGGAACAATGCGGTTTCCGGGAAGGCCACTCTGCACTACATCAACTCGTTTGTGTAACAAATATCATAAATGAAGGTTTTTTAAGTAAATTTTACACTGCCGGTGTTTTTTTAGATGTTAAAAGAGCATTTGACAAGATGTGGCATGATGGCCTCACTTACAAATTAATTAAACTTCAGTTCCCTGACTTTTTAATTAAAATGATACATAACTATTTACACAATAGAACCTTTAGAGTTCGTGTAAATACTACTTTTTCAGACATTGGGAATTGCCTTTCTGGCGTCCCTCAGGGTTCTGTATTAAGTCCATATTTATACAACATATACACACACGATTTTCCCGATCACCCCACTGTGAGTACATGCTTATTCGCAGACGACTCGGCGGCATTAACCCAGGGCGTAAAACTCAACTATACAATTAAAAATATGCAACACTACCTCGACATACTCGAGAACTGGCTCACAGACTGGAGGATAGCTATCAATGTTGACAAATCACAGGCTATTGTATTCAGGAAATGGGGCGTTATCGCCCCACAGACTGAACTCACACTCTTCGAAAACAACATTCAATGGGTCTCGGTTGTTCGTTACCTGGGTCTATACTTAGATAGTCGATTAACGTACGAACCTCACACAGATTATCTATCAGAAAAATTCTGGGGTAGAATTGCACTAGCCATATCCCTTATTGGGAGAAGGTCGCCACTCTCCCTAGAGAATAAAGTCATCCTTTACAAGCGTATTTTGTGCCCAGTAATAACCTATGCTTGCCCCATCTGGGCGCGGCGGCACCGACCCATACTAAACGAATCCAAATCATACAAAATAAAATTCTTAGAATCATTACTAACGCACCTTGGTACGTTAGGAATAATGTCATACACAACGACTTACATATGGAGCCGATTGATAATTACATCACTAAACTGTCTAGAAACGTCTTTAGAAGTATAGAACATCATGACAACCCACTTATTAAAGCACAAACACTGTTCACTTAACCTCATACTAAAGTTAATTTCGCATATAAATCGTCTAAGTGGGAACTCCCCTTAAAACCACCATAACTCAACAAAAAACACGTAAGTTACACACTGTATCACATCACACGCTTCCGCTACTCTATTTGAAACTGGGTCAGTTGAATTGCTGACATCATTCTCCATTCCTCTCCCTGCACCGCAGGCGAGATCGGCGTTTTTCGCCTCTCCGATGTTCTTCCTCCACTCTCTGCCCCCTCCATGTTTTGACCCGAAAGGGTTATTCCGGACGGCTTTTTCCCCTCTCAGTTTGCCTCCCTGCAGGAGGCGTTTCTCTCCTAATGGTTTTTCTTTTTCACCCTATCTTCAGGGATACTGGGTATAAGCAATTATTGCTGGCACCAGTCAAATCTAATTTTCGTTTCGTTTCTTCCAATCAGAGAAGCAGTTCACCGAAATTAAACTGCAGATCAAGTTAAAAAATTTAGAATTTTAGTTTTTAATAAATAAAAATGAGAAACTTTATTTAAATGAAATCTGGATTACTTGGCCTTCTAGTTGTTTGATTTGGAATATAGGAAGTTATTTCTTTAATAGATGGGTTTTCATCCTCATCTATATTATTAAAAAATTTAATAGCTATTTTACTAGAATTGTTTAAAATGAAGATATGAAAACAGTCATAATTTAAAAATAAAAAAATAATCTTCAGTTTACATCTTGTGATTTTTTTAAAATGCTTTAACTGATGTTACATTAAAGCATCATCAAGGCCATTGATGACTTGCAGTTGAGTACTAGAACATTTGAGTTTGTATTTCCCTCTCCTATTTTCCAAACTATATCACAGAAGGACTTTGAGACTAAGTTGCCATTCAACATGATGCAACCTTCATTATTCTTCAAGACATTATTCTTATTATTAAACCAGGGCTCAAATCCATTGCATTCAAATTTGAATAATACTTGTCTTGATCACTGAGCTATAATAATACTAGCCATAATAACCTAACTACAGTAATTAGTTATAAAATAAAAAGGGAGGGAATAAAGTTTAATTAATATATGAATCAGTTGCAACAAATTATGAAAAAGTAAAATAACCAAATAATTTTCATCATTAACAAGAAAAACAGGTAAAGGTCCAACAGAAACAACCTGTTGAAGCAAAATGTAGAAATAGTAATGCAATTATATAATATATATACAAACTAAAAATGTCCACTGATTTGATACAAAATAAAGGACATAACACTTTTTCTAGAATACACATAACAAAAATCCAAACATTTCATATAGAGTTTAAAATTTCACAAATGTATATTCATATTAAACTTTGTTTCTCATGTCACTATATATTGAAGAATTCTACTCAATACCTACTGTCTATTAAGATCTATTTTCAAATCAGTAAGTTCTAGATGACCAACAAGAAATTTATTCAATTGGTTGTTTGACCAGACTAATCCAAAAGTTAGCTGAAAGGAAGAAGTTAGTTTTGTTAGTTAAATGGAATGCACAGTATAGATTAGACTAGTTTTGAAGCAGATGAACAAGTTACAAGTGTGAATTTTCATGGCAGTAAAGAAAGCAAATTCCATCACCTCTGATACAATGGAAACCTGCAACATTGTAGCAAATGCAAGTAGCTATAAGAACAGTTGACCAACGTAAGGTTTAAAGAAGTAGATATAAAAGAGAAGGGGAGAAAACTGGTAGGAAATATACAGACAAGAAAGATACTATATGCAAAGGATATTATATGCGTAAACATGGGACTAAACTACACTGCTCAAAAAAATTAGGGGAGTACATGAATTTTAACGAAATTATGTAAATATTTCTTCTGATAACTAACACAAAACCTAACATCCATTGTCTAAAGTGTAGCAGGAAACAGAAGGAAACTTTATATGCAAATCAACGTTCATGATGTCAAAAACCAGAAAAAGGATATAAGTACAGAAATTGAGATTTCGTAGAAGCTGTTGTTTTTCATTGTCTCAGAGGTGAAATTCAACCTTTCAGCTGTTGTTTTGAGAAAAGGCGACTGAAAATGCCACAACAATGTGATCTATTGGAATACATGACTTGGCATATTATTGGGAAACTGGAATCCAAGCAAACACAAAGAGCTGTAGTGGATGCAGCTGGAGTGGCAAAAAGTATCATAATGAGACAAGACTGAAATTAATTCTAAGAAATAGGGCATGTTCCATGTTGGCCAGAACAAGGGGATTTTTTTTCCGTTTCTTTTTTTTTTCTGTATTGCATTTTGTTACATTTGTATTCTTCATTCTATGCCCATTTATGGCTATCACACAATGATGTCTTCACTTTTTTGCTTGCTCCCCTAATTTTTTGTGTGCAATATTTGCTTTAAGCAAAAAATAGTAACTTACTAATCAATAAGCTGTCTCCTCCCTCCTTATCTCTCTATACACTAGAACAGGAATCAGCAAACTTTCAAGACAGAAGAACCAAGTGGTACAAAAAAACAAGATAATCAAAGTATCAAAGTGCGATTTAAACATAGATAGGTGTACAGGGGCATCTGGTAGTGGTACAGATCAAGATTTTCATGATCCAATACTACTGTAAGTGCTCCAACAATACTGTAATCTCGAATTTCTAATGGTTAAAATTGACTTAATTTGTTTTTACATGTAAAAATCATTTCAATATTCCTATTACCCTTAAGTATGTCAGAGAATATAGAATATGCTTTAGTCACTTTTCTGTTGGGGGTTTTAAGTGTTCCCAAATTCATACATGCAAATAAGTAAACATTACTGGAAATCTCTGAGGATTATCTATCCATCATGATAGTTTTACCAATAAATTGTACTTTAAATATTTCAAAATTAATATCAATTATTTAACTTTCTTAATGGAAAGCAATATAATTCAGAAGTAAATGTCTAAAACCATTTAAGTATTTAAATTTACTAATGAATTTTTTAATAGATAATTTTAACTGAAAAAGTGAAAGAAACAGTAATTTTTAGTAGACATAATAACTTTTTTATAATAGATAGAGGTAGAAGTCTGAAGAGCCTCAAATTACCAGCCCCTGCACTAGAACCTCTGTACTTTCGATCAAATTTTTAAGTAATTTTAAAAACTGGTTGTGAAAATGATTCATTGTTTATTAATGTCACACTTTAAAGTACCTTTTTTAAGATAATTCATTACTTCAAGTTGAACTATATTTGACTTACTCTCAATGTATCTGGTCACTTTTCACTTCTAAGAAACAGAATTCTAAGCATGCAACAAAGAAATCAAATGTCAAGAAAGTCAAAGTCTAAAATTCTTAGAAGAGTGAGGAATGTTAAAAAAATTGAATTATTTCTGCAGCAGCGTTTTCTCTTTTCTCAATGACAACCTCCATTTTGAAATTATAGATAGATATTAAATTATATAAATGTCCCATGGATTATAATATGATCGTATTTTTAACAATTATTATTACATCATTAAAAGTGAAAATTACAATGGTATTTAATATTACTTTAAAAACATGATAATTTTTAAATGGTGAAAAAATTGTTTAGCTTTAAGAGAAAATGGAGAGATAATAAGGTAGATAACAAATAACATTTATATAATTTTGTTTAATTGGTTTCACAGTCGGATAATTGATTACAAAAGATAAATTCCATGTAATTTGAAATTATGATTCAAATAATAAGAAAGTTATCAGAACCACACACATATGTTACTCTCACCTTTTCTAAATTAAACTATGTAAGGAATTAGGGGTGTAGTTGAATTTAAAATGTTGTTCCCATGACTTTACCATAATCACCATTGATAGAATTGAAATTCAATGGAACTTGTCATCAGTCTAATATGATCAATAAATGTAATTAAAAAAATTTAAATACTTTTTTTTCCTGACAATAATGGCTCAAGATTTTAATTAAAAAAATTTCAAAATAATAACTATTGAAATCCATAACTAGAAAAATCATTTCAACATCATAATATAAAATTAGTTTGATCATAAAAATTGGATTTAAAAATCTTTACATTATCATTAATTTTGAGACTCATTCAAAATGAAAAACAATGACAAGTTAATTAAAATTAGAATTAAAAAAAAGATATAATAATACATATAAAGCACTAATTGAACATTCAAGTAAATGACAAACATATGTAAAGTCGAGCATTTTTTAAAAAAATCTGTGATGTACAAGTAAGCAATAGGATAAAATAATTACAATTAAAAATTATGATTTAGTGAAAAAACTATTGTTTGTGCCTCGTTTCTAGTATGTAAATTCAACACCAGATAGTGCCTGTTTTTTTAATATTTTGTATATATATAGCGCTGTGCATTAATAAAAATTGATACAGTTTATTTGCTTGTGTGGTGCTGTGCCTAAATATTTGGTCCTCAGCGAGCTTGGAGAGTCTTTGGCTGCCTGTGGAACCCAGATTTGAACTGTGAATCAAGAGTTGGCGATTGGTGAAGACAGGGGTTCAAACTATAAGCCAGGAAAGTGTTTGACTGCCTGTGAAAATTGGAATCGTGAACTGATCTTGAAGCTTTGCGATAATGCGCATGCAGGAAAAGTTGTGTATTGCAAGTGGGCAATTCAATATTTTGACTACTGTTGATTTGATGAGTGATATTGGTATCTTAATTTTAAATTGAGTTGGGCTTGTGCAATGCTGGTTTTACTCGGCTTTAATCGCTATCTTTTGTAAGGTCTTGCATGATGATTGTGTTCATCTGAAGTTTCATTTGAGTTCAAGATTTAGTGTGTGAAGCGATTCTAATCTAGTTGCAGTGTTTTGTGTGGTTTGTTTTTGATTTGGGTTCGATTTTATAGTAAGTAGTTTAAATAGCAGTGTTTTGAATAGCTTTTTTAGATGCTGACTTGAATTTTAATGGTGAGGTATTTTAGTCTTGTTGTTTACTATAGTGTGTGTGTGTAATTTTAATTCTTGTGAATGGTATAGGTTAATGTATGCATAGACATGGCCTTTAAATTGAATTATAAGGATGAGCTTATTGTGCTTGCAAAGGAAATGGGTATAGAGATTCTGGCCAGAACAAAGGTGGTAGATTTGAAAAATTTAATTGAATCCAGTGATTTGTATAGAGACAATATATTGAATTCTTATTACCAATATATTAGCGGAAAGGAAGGAAAAATTTGAGAAAGAAAAGTGAGAGGGTGAGATAGAAAAGGAAAAATTTAAATTGGCCCAGATAGAAAAACAGTTGGCAATGGTGACAGGAAAGGGTTCGCATAACGCATCTCAAGTTACCGATAGTGGAGAACAGTTCCCTAACTGATAATTTGAAAAGTTTAATTAAAAGTGTTAAAACTTTAACAATCCTGTAACTGTAAAATTAGAATCATTTAATTTATTTTTCCATTCTTTGGAAAAAGCATTACAAAACAATTCTGAGGCTACTGAACTAAAAGTCGAGATTCTGTTAAATATTTTGGGAGAAAAGGTAAATAATTTACTGTCTTATGTTCATGAGGAGGATCTGTGTAGTTATGAAAAGATTAAGGAATTGGTATTGAAGAAGTTTAAACCCACATCCCAAGAATGTTAAAATAATTTTTGAGGGGATCAGAAGTTACCATCTGAGAATTACGTACAATTTGTTTCTTGTTTATGTGCATCCTTTGACTATTATTGCCAATTATGCAAGATGACTGACTTTAAATCTCTCTGTGATCTTATAGTTTCAGATAAGATTTTTGAGATGCTTGATCATGAATTAAAGACCCTTATAAGAATTAAACAGGGTGAAGGTTTTTTAAACCTCAACAGCTCGGACAGGAGTGTGATATTTACTTGTCATTGAGAGGTAGGGGTTCGAATGAAGTAGTCAATAGAAACTGCATGGGTTATGCACAGGTGGCAGGAAATAAAGGGCAAAGGACTCGAAATTGGTAGACAGATAGAAGTGTATCCAATGTCTAATTATCGGAAACTAGAAATAAAAATTGTACCCTTTGTAAAAAGTTTTCGCATTCCCTTTCTACGTGCTCTCCATTTAAAAGTTTTGGAAAAAGTGGAAGTGAATGCCACTCATTCAAAAACTGCTTTTGCTTGAAGTTTCATCACAGAATGATTCATTTCCCACATGAGGATTCTAACAACCCTTTGTCGCATTTGAAATTGGATGCACCTGCCTTTATTCCAAAGCAAGAGGAGGAGACTCTAGAGGAGATTTCACAATCACAGTTTCCGGCGACTGGTCTTGATAAGGAAAAAACAAAAAATTTACTTGAGTACTAAAATTTCACTCCTTGTTAAAAATAAATTCTCACAATGGGTTGAGATCAGGTGTATTTTGTTTTTGGTTCATAATCCTGTTTACACACTAGGGCGTGTGCGGAGAGAGGTTACAACTTAACAGAGAAAATAAATACTGTGATTACTTGTGTTAATGATGCAAGTATGGTCATAAAGAATTATGTTAAGACCTCAGTGGCAAATAAGGATAAAAGTTATTAAAGGAGTTGTTCATGTTAGTGGTGAACAAAATTACTGATCTCATCACAAATAAAGTAATGTGGATGTTAATGTTTCAGACCTCGTGTCACATTGGCTGATTTTAATTTCAAAGTTCCTGATAAAATTGACATGTTGCTTGTGGCTGAGGTTTTTTATGAATTGTTGAGGCTGGGACAGATACATGCTGAGAACTGGCAGCTACTATTGCAAAATACTATTTGGTTATGTTGTTAGTGGGAGTGTGTGGAGGTGGCAGAGAATCAGGTTTATTGTGGATTAGTTCTTGACGATGGCTTAAATAAAACCTTGAAACAGTTTTGGGAAACAAAGTGCCAATGTGGAGTGTAGGGAAAATACAGAGGCATCGTCGTGTGAGGAACACTTTGTGCGTGCACATATGGTGGAATAATGATGGTAGATATGTAGTGTCAATGGCTTTGAATAGGGGTCCATTTTGTTCAGGGAATTCTAGAGATAATGTGGTGAGGCAACTTAACTTGTTGTGGAAGCAGTGGTCTAGGGATTTGTATATGGAGTTTCTGAGAGAGTATGAGGAGGTGGGTCATATGGAGAGGAGTGTTGAGTCCGGTGTGTGTGAACCAACCACGCAATACTATATACAGCTTCATGGCATTTTACGCCCTGACAAATTGACAACAAAGTTGTGAGTAGTATTCAATGCTTAATCACCCACAACAACAGGTGCAAGTCTTAATGACATATTATTGAAGGGAGACGTCATAGAGGACGTCTTTTGAGACCATTACCCAATTCAGAAAACATGAGTTTGCCTTTACCACTGATATACAAAAAATTTATAGGCAGATCCTCATCGAACTTGATCAGAGAGACCTCCAGCATATTGTGTGGAAAGTCTGACCCAATGCTGGGTCCTGATGTATCGTTTGAAAACTGTAACAAACGGAATGTCTAACGCTTCCTTTCTTGTCGTAAGGACCTTGTAGCAGTTGGCACAGGATGAAAAATTGAGGCTTCCTCTGGCCTCTGAAGTTTTGTAGCACGATGTCTATAAGGATGACATTGTGAGTGGAGCATCTGACCTAGAGACTGCCTGCCAGCTACAGTCACAACTGAGAGTCTACAGCAGAGGTTCCCAAACTTTTTCGTTTCATAGACCCCTTGTCATGTTTTTCGATTTGGGGTAGACCCCCTGATTAATTAATATTGAATTTTTGCAAATTTATCAACTTAAATGTCTTTTTGACAGCTAATACTACTATTTTAAATGAATTAATATTCTAACTGTAATGAAATAGTGATTAAAATTTAAAAAGCGCATGTTAAATATATTAAAAGTTAATTAAAACATAAAATAAATGTTAAATAAAATAAATAAATGAATGATTTTAAAGGGAGGGATGAGTCTGGTACTACAATAACAAATTTTCAACATTTGGTTTTGATATTGTCAGTTTGAACCTTAAACCTCTTCTGTTATTAATGTTAAATTTTTCTTTTTTTTTAAGATTGGCAACCGCGCTGCTTTTCAGTAGGAAAAACGATTAAAAACGTTCTCATCATATTTCATCATTCGGGACAAATAACAGGTTTGCCTTTTCAAAGCCAAAATTACTGATATCAGTTTCCAAACTTTAAGATCTTCGTTAGTGCTTATTACGATCAGTTCCTATTGTAATGGGGCATTTATTTTCAATGTGACCATATGAATTCATTGCCTACTGTGGTATTACCATAGTCAAAGCATTCTCAAACCTGATTTCAAAATCTGAATTAAAGGCATTTAAATGTTGAACGAAGGTTAAAACGCCCTGACAGATTGTGACATTCTAAGAAAATTCGGGACCTCCAGTATTATACTTCTTTAGCTTAACACATGAAGAAAAGCTGAAATGATTCTTGTTTTAATAAAATTCATGCTGTCACCTTGTTAGTACACATTAACCTCATTAAATTTAGTAAATAAATCTGTTAAATAGGTAAAATTTGGTTTCCACTTGATTATACTTTTTTTTAAAATTAAAGTCACAGTCTAGTTTAATTAGAGCCATTATCATAGACCCTCACTTACACCTCATGGACCCCCAAATTAATTTTTGGCTGATGTGGACCCCTTGCAGGTCGTCATAGACCCCTGGGGGTCTATATAGACCACTTTGGGAATCACTGGTCTACAGTCACTTCAGACGCCTCTGAGGCTACTGTAATAAAGGAACGCTACTGTAATAAAGGAAAAATTTCAAAATTTTCCTGAATATTTCATTTTTAATCAGCCAAAGATAATTAACATAGATATGAATTTTCCCACTGATTCTAAATATTGAAAGAGATGGGGATGTTGATTATTGTAAATATAATTTAAATGTTTAAAAAAATTACTTTTTCTTCACGAATGGCAAGAAATACTGAATTTAAATAAAATCCTCAAATTATGATGGCATATTAGAACAAGTCCCCCTTTTTTTTATGAGTTAAGCTCATTTTAAAAATAAATATTACACTGATTTATCAAATGTTTACAATGTTAACTAAAAATTAATTATTTTTAAAATATTTTTTTCCACCTTCATTTTGATGTTTGAGACAGTGCAAAATCCAAACTAATAAAACAGAATTTAAGCAAATTGATAGAAATATTATCATATATCTATACTCAGCAAACCAGGATCAAAGTAAAAGACTAAAAAATAATCATGTACTTACTGTTTTTAAAGGACATTTCAAAACAAAGAAATTAGATAATAAACATACATTATAAACATAAAAGGAAATTTAAAGAATAAATCAAAACTTACCACCATCGACCAGTTGAAGATGCTCATAAGTACAATCAGCTAGAGGGCAATATCCTCTCAAAGAATAATATTTACAAACATAAGTTCCATCACTGTTTTCTGAAGGGGAAAACATAATAGCAACTTTCAGTAAAAATATTTTTTAAAAAAAAAAAATGTACACTGTTTTTTATAGAATGCATTAACAACTTTAATTTTTTTTAAAAATCAGTATAACAAACTTCATCAACAACTAAATACCATACTAATATTTTCTTCTGAATAATTAATGGATTCAATATCTAATTTAAATTTAAATTGCAATTCATATTTAAAGACTGTAGTATTTAAAGATTTGAACGTTTGTTTGTTCAACAAAAGAAATTTGATTAATTTTTTTTCTTCGTATTGAAAAAAACATTTGCAGTGAAAGAATATTTAACTACTAATTAAATTTCCTCAAAATATATTTATAAAGCAATAATAAACTACTTGATAATATTCCAGATTTTTATCCAAGAACCAACTAAAAGTAAAGTTAAGAAAAAATGTGCAAGATTTCTATTTTAATTCAAGATCAATTATTCTGTAAGGAAATACTATTTACGATATAACCCCCCCAATAAGAACTTACTATAACCAGAAAGAGCCACTTCAGGATCTTCTTTATGTACATCATAACTATTTTCTGCATCAGCAAATTCGTCACGCTGTGGATCCCAATTATTAAGAAGTTGAGCTTCTAAAATTCGAAAATGTTTTATAAAATAATTAGTAAACATTCTTTTAAACAGGAAGTAAAACAAAAATACTTACATATACTAAGGCTAAAAACAAAATATAAATATATGCATACAGAATATTCACGACTTTAGAAAAATATTAGACATATATTTAAATTTAATTTTATTCAATTCGGAAATATTTTCATAAATATATTATCCCATAAATTGGTTTTTCAATTGCATGAACTAAAAGTAAGAAGGAATGGGGATAAGCAACCTGCACCAAATTTCCATAAAAGCAAGTAATTTACCTTTTTACTGCTCCTGGAAATTTTAAAGAAATGCATTTTGATCTTAATAGTAACAATAAAAGCAACAAAGGTGCATATTCGAGATATTTTGCTTTATGAGTTCAAAAATGGTAATAGTAATGATACAATAGAAAAAAGATAAGCATGGAATGTTAATGCAGAAAATGAGAACTAGACAAATATAAGGCAATGTACAGATGGTTCTTGAAATTTTAAGCCGGAAACTACAACCTAGTAGATGAAAACTATTTTGGACCATCTGTAAATTTAATGAGGATGTTCTATGAACCCTAGTAAAACAAAATCTTGTTATAACTGTTGAATAACTAGATAAAAATATGAGACTAGGTCAGAGATGGCGAACCTTTTTGAGACACAAGTCAAATTTTGCTTATAATTTTTTTAGTACTAACTCGTGGGTCACTAATGCCTATTTGCACCAGAGTTTAGCTTAAAATTTTTTAACTGGATATTTTTAAAACTAAACATCTTTAAAAAATTCAGTTGGCTTAATGGGTATTGGGCATGGTTTGACAATTTGAAAATTTTCAGGGGGCTAAAATTTTTTTAGTGTTTGGGGTGCAAATGACAATAAGGGTTTGAATGAACAAGGAGTAACAAAAATTATACATACAATATATATTATAAAATATTATTTATTACTATATACATATATATATGTGTATAACAAAATTGATTATAAAGTATATAATGAAATATCTTTTGCTGTCAAGTTTCAGACAGTTTTTTAATAATATAGGTTCGTATTTCGTACTCATTAGTTTAACGCATTTTGCAGTTAATTAATTCCCTGCCAAGTCCATTTCTATTAGAAGATTTTACAAAGTCCGTTGAAGAAAACAATTTTTCACACGAATATGTGAACTCAAACATTGCTTAAAGAGCACATTGTTTTCATTGATATAAAATTATTTGGTAAGGAATCCCATATGTTTTATATAATATTTTCAATTTTTACTTAGGGATCAATATTCAAACAGTTTTCCTTCTACTTCAGGAATCAAGTCTTCAAATTGAGTTTTCCACACTATGTTGCTTCGAAATTCAACTGATTCCATTTGTAAATTATTGATACCTAGCCACATAAATCCGTTTAACTCCATTGTTTCAAATTCTGTTTCGTATGGATGTAAAATAAAGTGAAAGGTATTTTCCAAACTTTTTAAACTGATTGAATCTAACTTCAAAAGCTTGTTTTACTTCTTGAATAATCATTAAATATTTTTAAATACATTTTTTTTAAATGGGAACGGAGTTTTCAAAGTTATTGTGTTTTGAAAATATTTTTGTAATTGAGGAAAATATTTTGTGATTTTCAATTCCAAATCCTTAGTAAAGATGTTAAGTTTTTTTTCCCATCATAAATATTTTAATGTTTTCAAACATCAATACAACAATTAGTCCATGCCCTTGAAGTTTTTATTCAGTTCATTAAAATGCTGAGTGATGTTGCATAAAAACATTAAATCATTTAACCAATACATATTGATAAATTCATCAAAACTGTTGTCTTTTTTAATTAAAATAAGCTTAAATTCTTTTAATAATGTTACAAAGCTATTAAGGACTTGTCCGAAACTAAAACATCGCACATTATTGTATGTGAAATTCTCTGAATATTGGTATTCTATTTCCTTAAAGAATTGTGCTAATGGCTGTTTATAAAGAGCTCTTGCGCTTATAAAGTTGATTATTTTTATTACAACTGACAGAAAACTGGAAAATGTTTTTAAACCATGATTCACACATAACACTTGCTGGTGTACTTTAAAATGAAATCAATCAGAGAATGTGCAAAATTTTGCTTAAGATCCTGAATAAACCCAATGTTTTTCAATAACATACTAGGTACACAGTCTGTAGTAACAAACTATTTTCTGTAGGTCAAAATTAATTTCTTTAAATACAATATCAAATTCTGTAAAAATATCAAGCACCAGTACATTTCCCTTTCAATGTTATTAGTTTTATTAACTTTTCATTGATTATATATTTCCATACATATACCGAGCAAAAAAACTGGTGTAATTGTGCATAACCATTTACATCATTACTCTCATCTAAAGCAAGCGAATACATTTCTGCATAATTTATGTATTAGTGAAGAAATATTTTTCCTTATTCTATTTTTCAATCTTTAATTATATTGCGACTTATAGCTAACTCATTTATATGCTTTATAATCAATCCTTTTTCTTTAAAATCAACAAACAATGTAGGATTACATTCTAAACTTTTTTTTACAAATTCTCTTTCTGAAAATGGTTTCTCGTGGTAAGCAATGCAATGGGCAACTTGGATATTAGCACAGCTGTAATGTTATTTTTTGCAACCAAAAATCTTTTTAAAACACTGCTTTGAGAAAAATTCTTTTTTCTTATGTAAATTTCTTTCATCTGTTGGCATGCCAATATTGAAATGCAATGTTTCAAAATCTCTTTAAATATTATAAAAGGTGTGACACACACACAAAAATGAGACAAAGTGTGTAGTTCTCAACAACTGTAATGGTGACTCATCTCAAGGCTCCTTCTCTATCCACATGGCCAGTTTCACCTTAATCGATCACACCATTTAGATGTACTGCGTTATTTCATTCTGCTAGAAAAATGTCCAGTCAACATCAAGTTTCTTGAGAAACTTCAGAAATTATCTACGAATACATTTCAAATATTAACCGAGGCTCATGGAGATTAAACTTTGTTGCATGCAAGTGTTTGAGTGAGTGAGTGATTTTGGGGTTTATTGGCGCAAGAGCCGATTTCGGCTATACTGCACCAAACATTTGTTTTAATATCTGTGGTCTAGAAGGGAAGAGAGAAAGAAAGAGGGTCAAAAATAGAGAAGGATCACTAGGGTACCCCGGGTTCGTGAAGCCTGTGTTTACCAAAGACAGTAAACCCCATGGGAAAAGGAAAAGATCACTAGGGCACCTCGGGATTGTGACACCCGTACTCACCTAAAGAAGGTGAGCCCCCTGAGGGGGCAAGTGTTTGAATGGCATAAGTAGTTTTCAGGGGGATGGGTAAGTGTGGATGATGCTGAACCTGCTGGGCGCCCAGGGTCAGCAATTACAGACCAAAACATTGCCAAAATTCGTGATATGAGTTCCCACTCACATCAGTGATCAGACTGTTAATCAACATTACTTTATTGAAGTGTTTAAGAGACTTTGTGAAAAAATTAAGGGAAAAAAGGCCAGAAATGGGGAGTGATGAATGGCTGTTGCACCAAGACAAATCACCCGCTCACATGACCATACCTGTCGAGCAGTTTCTGACCAGCAAAAATTACTGTGTTGGGCATCCTCTTTATTCACCTGATTTGGATCCATGTGACTTTTTTTATTTCCTACAGTTAAATATTGCTTAAAAGGAACTCCTTTTATCTCAGTTGAAGAGGTTCAGGTATAAAAGGAGAATTTCCTGAAGGGTCTTCCAAAAACCTTGTTTCAGAACTGTTACCAGCAACGGTAGCACTGAATGCAGAAGTGTGTGAATACTGAGGGGAGCTACTTTGAAGTGATAATAACACAAAGAACTGATTCTGTAAGTACAAATGATTTACTAGAAAAATCTTGTTTTTTTGTGTCACTTTTCACATGTATGTGAAGTTACTTTTTTATTTCAAATTACACATAACTATTTTATTCCTTTCTATCGCATCATATTTATCAGACCATTCAGCTTGATATAGCCTGGAACATGTACAGCTTGATTTTAATTTTTGAACTGCTGTCATAATACAGGGCTACAATTAAGAATATTTATATTTAGAATACAATAATTTGAGAAGAAATTTTGTATTAACGTACCTAATACACATACACATTACTTTTAAATGCTTTTGAAATGGATGCCACTAAGTTCATCACTGGTACTGACTGGTACAGGGGCACCTTAAAATGCGAACGAAAATTGCTAGTATTGAGAAATAACAGACATGCGCATGGTGCCCATTAGCACCTCACAAGGTGAAACAGGGAGGTGATGATACAAGTGCTATGGAAGTCTTTTTAAGAAACATAACTGAAAAAAACCTTACAAAAGTGCATTTTAGTCAAAGAAAGTGATTTAAATATGGTCATTTGCTTTGGTTTGCCAATAATTTAAAAAAAAAATTGTGAGTAAAATTATACACATTTTATTTGATATTTTGTAGACACTCTTTTTTTTTTAAAATTTCAAATACTACATACTTTCATATACATTTGTTGACATTTATGTAAATTTGGAACTGTAATGATCATACTGAACCTTATAGAATGCATTTAAATTGCTTTTGTGTCAATGCAGTGCTTGAAAAAATACAAAATAAAATATAAATAATCCACACAAATTAGAAAATTTAAATAAACCCACGTAAATAAACAAGTGGTTGCTTAGCAATCATGGGTCAGTTAAAAAGCTTGCATGGGTCAGTGTCTGACCAATGGGTCATAGGTTTGCAATCACTGGACTGGGTCATTTAATCATTGAACAACACCTCTATATCATCAGGAAAGTCAGCAAATTGTAAATGGCCTCCTCAGAAACTTTCCGAGTCTAATCAAATGTAGAGATCAATATATACTTTAATTGAAAAATGATTCTTTTTTAAAATCTTTGACTGAAAAGTGATAAACAAAAAATGAGTTCAAAATGAAAATGTAAGCAGGGGAAAAACATACTAGCACCCTAGCTAAAAAAAGTTCATTATTCACATAAAGTGTTCTCTTGTAAGATATGAAAGAGTTATTTCACTTTCAACACTTAAATAATAGATGATAAAACTGAAAGCAGCCCAAGAAATTTTAGTCAGCATTTTAAAGAAAAATGACTATCTTTGGTTTCAAAATAATGTGTTTTATACAGCAAGGATGAGATTACAAAACTAGAGAAATTGGAACAAGAAACAAATTTTACTCAACATATTTGCCAGACATTGTTCTTTTTCATTATCATTTATTTTGTAATCTTCCAAAATCATTTAAATTGAAAAAAATATCAATTATATAGATGAAAGAATAGTCATTTTTCTTTTTTATCACAAATAAGTAAATTTTGGAAAAGGGAACTCAAACCCCTAGACTTTTGGGCTATGATGAAGAATAGTAGAAAACAGAGCATATTTTTGAGAAAAAAGAATTCTTTCTAAATTTTGAAAAATTACAATGTTGATCAGATGGCCTGAAATATTACACTTCTATCTCATTGATTTAAAAATTCACTGCTTCAAAAATATAAATCATAGTTTAGTAAGATTAGTTTTTATTTTTCCACAATGGACATTAGAAAGAAACATTTTTTTTTTTTACTTAAAATTAGCAGAAAAATTTAATTTGATTGAACACATATATTACTTACTGTAAAATGTTATTTTAAAAGGGTAAAAAAAAGTTTGGTAAATTTTACAAACCACAATGAAAAAGACTGTTGTCATAAACATAGATATTCTATAAATGATTCAGAAAATAATTCATACTTTTTGTCAACTTTCCAAATAAATCATCCCGTATTTCAATCATCTTACATTTTAACCATCCAGTTTCTTTAAACAAGGAATTTGTTTGAAGAAACAATAATTTTAATGGAGCAAAAAATTTGTTTTTTTTCAACAACATTTCTTGAGTAATTGTTAACTGTTATTAAATTATGTAGATTTTATTTATTCTTTGATGAATAATATGACTAGTCATAAACATCAATAAATCATAATTAGTTAAAAATCATAATATTTTTAATTTTTTAAATGTTTATTTAATTTTTTATAACCAAAATTACCTGTTTCCTCTTGCTTCACATTTTGTTCAATGATTTTCAAAATGTTATTGTGAAATTCACCCAAATTACTTTCACAAAAAACTTCATTTATTAACACATCTTCAGTTCCTTCAGTGTCCCATAGCAAAACTTCGAATGGTTTACTAAAATAAGAATATTTTCACAAAGAAAGTTGTAATCATTATGTTATAATTAATACATTGTTATTAACATTTTTTCAACATAAACCTTTAAGAATTGAACAAATACAGTAAGCTGTTATTCATCTGTAGGTATATTATCTGCTTTACAGTATATCTGTAGTCTTTCTGGAAAATTGTTTTTTCCCCTTCTTTTTTTGTTATTTCTAAAAGTAAATAAATTATCAGTTTGGCTTATACTCAAAGGGAAAAAAGAAAAAGATTTCACTCTAGTTCACTCCAATGCATCAGCAGTTGCACTCAAAAATGCACAAGTCATCATTTCTCAGAACTCTACCCCGTCATTTCTTTTTGCCACTTCATTTTCTCTTCATGAGTTAGTTTAATTTGTGTCAATGAGGTCTCCATTAGCAAGTTCACTAGTGTGTTTGAGTTGGTTTTAGTTATTGTTGTTTATCATGATTTTAGTTTACAATGACTGATAAAAGGTAAAAAGTGATTATATCATTTTAGAGAAACTAAAATTAGGACTTGAATCTCCTACTGATGAACAAATTGTAGGTAGAGCATCAGGATGGTTTTGAATGAGAGTAAGGAAGAAGAGGATAAGACAAAGTAGCAAATGAGTTACAATACAGCTCTGATGCACATTGAAGAGCTTCAATATTTATAAGAAAGAGATGATACATTGCTCTGTGATTAACCCCATCTTTCTCGCTTCCATCAAAATCATGGGGTGAAATTTCCCCTTTATTTCTCGTGCCTGTGATATTTCTCAGATGGAGAGTTCAAAAGTAATGCACCAAAAAGATTAAAACTATTTCTTGTGCCCGGAATCATATTTATTTCTTACCAGTTGGCAGTAGCAGATAATTAGTAACATGTTTAGAGATAACTGTTTTATTTTAAACTAGATGTTAGCACAATCAAACATATATATTGGCGATATGTTTTTGTAACCTTAGTTCAGTTCCTTGTGAATACACATGGGTTGCATTTGGTGATAAAATATATATTTTCTTTAATATTGTATTCATTAGGGAGTTAGTCAGGAAGTGGTGAATCGGATTCTACTTTAAGTATAAATGGATCTGCGAATGATTCTGAAATACGTGATTGCTTTGAAAGTTCTTTAGAGAATCTACGAACAGTGATGATGAATCTCTATTGTCCCCTGTGATGTTGGCCATTGCATCTCATTCTTTAAAATGTATCTCTCAAGAAAAAATTACTGATGTATTTTTACATTTGCAAAAGTGTAATAAAATCCTCCTTTAATGTTTAAAACACACGTTTTTAAAATTTTTTCTCTTTTCTGAAAAACCAACATTTAGTCATAACCCTAAATGTTGACTTTTCTTAAATAATTTTTTGTATTTCAAGCCAAAAATTTACCCAAAATTTAAAAATAAATACATATATTGAACATAGCCAGTTTTATATAATTTTCTTGAATAAAAAATAGGCACTTTTATGACAGTTTTCTTTAAAATTATGCAACCATTAAGGGGTTAAAATGGTGTTAAAAAACCTCAATCTCACGTGAAGAATAGATGTTTTGTCTTAAAATGTGCTGATTGATTATACTCTAGGCAACAGTAAACTTTAAAAATATATGCACAAATAGGTATGTCTAACTTGTAAAATAATAGATTTTTAAACCTGCTTTTGATGTGAATAAACGTTTTTCAAAAACATTGTGTTGATTTCTTACCTTTTTTGATTATTTTGTGGATTATCAGCAGAATAGGCTAAATTGATGATGAGCACATGCAAAATGTAGTCACATGAATTCAAAACAGATCTTAGACTTGTACTTATGAAAACCTGATGCAATTTCAGATTTGATAATTAGACCAACATGTCCAAGTATTAAGATTCTTTAAAAAGTTTTTAAAAAGCATTCTTATACTAAACAGATTTTTTTTATGCCAAGTGCATTTTATTTACTTGTATGCATTATTATTATGTAATTTTAAATTGAAAGTTTCTATAAAACTCAAAAGATGGTGATTGTGAGTTAACAGAACAACTGATTAGCTGGAAATACATGGCTATAATTATCAAGTGACTATGGCATCACATGATTTAATGATTGACTAGTATTGCATGATTGCATTTATCATGTGACTATGACATATAAATTTAGCTCATTGTCTGATCCGCAGTTGTAGCCCCACCCAATTTAGCATATAAATTAGAGTTTACAGTACAAAAAATATGTGTGTTTTTGTAATGAAAATCATACAAAATACCATTATATACAAAACAAGGGAAATTAAGACAATACAGAAAAAGTATATTCTTTAAAAATAACTTATTCTATTTATTTTGAAGTTTTTATTTTAGATATTTTCCTCCCTTTACATGTATGTATTTAAGTATTACAATCATAAAGCACGGATAGAATTGATTTTTCATAACAAAAATCTAAAAAAAATAATCCCTGTAGACATTTTTATGTGTTTAAAAATTGTCTGGTTGATTTAATAATATTTAAGAAATTTTCTTCAGCAAAATATGAATAACATTTATCATTAGTTTTTGAAACTAATATAATAATATAATGAACTTTCCAAGTTCAAATAGATTTAAAATCAAGGAGTTGATAAATCGGAAAAAATTAAGTTTTATTATAGCTTTTTTAAGCATATATTAATCTAATGTTATAGAACAATTCGTTAATTTTTACATTAATTATACATATACTTGATAAAAGTAATATACTTTTATAACAGAAACAATATAACTACAATATCACTAGGTCATATTACAAAAATACTAGTTTCAAAGTATACACATTACTGAATTTTGTAGATATTATGGTAACAATAAGACCACAATTTCACTATGCAATGCCACAAAAATGTCATGAAATTTCAAAGCATGAAACTTATTACTTTGATTTAGTGAGAATTGACACATTTCAAAAGAAATAAAAATGTTTATAAGAGTATCAAAATAATTGTTTTATTGCCAAAAAATAGGTAATTTATCATTTGTGTTAAAAAATCATAATTTAAAAACCTACAAGATTATTTAAAAAACAATCTATAAGTCAAATTTAAAATGGTTTCTGTATATTAAGATAAAAAAAAATATTACATAGCATTTTTTTTAATTAAAAGTTTTAAAATGATAATTAACTACAAAATTAAATGATTAAAAGCAAATCCTATTTGCATATTTTTTCTTTACAAAATATTTCCTTTGATTAGATTTTGAAATTAGCATAAATATTTAAGGAATCATAAAAAAACAGTAATATTAAAGTAACATTTTGCCCCCAAAACTATTTGGTATTAATATTTCTTATCAGCAAATACATGTACCACATAGAAATAATTCTGATGGTGTATGTATACTTTCAATATTTTGTTTCAATCTCTACTTTCAAAAATATTCATAATATTATTTAACACTGGACTAACACCTACAATTATAATTTTTTTACCCTAAAAATATTATTGATTTACACTCAATTACTCCTTACTAACCTTAATTTTAAAAAATTTCTACCTTTAATTTTAAACTTTTTTTTTTAAAATTTTAAAGAGCAAATAATTCTCTGGAGTTTTTAAAAGTATGAATAAATTTAAACAAAAGCACTTATGTACATAAAAAAAAAAGGAAAAACAAAGTGCAAAACTTTTAAACAGACATATTAAATGTAAAATTTTTATAGTTTATAATTAAACAAAAATTATTATATCTAAAATAAGAATTTATTAGTATAATTACCTTTCAAATGATGACTTTGGAAGAGGACCAAATTTCCTACATTCACAGATTTGAGCAGTAAGACAATGTTCAAAGTTTATCAATTCTCGAAATTCTTTGATAGCCTCATCACTCCAATATTCAGAACCTAAATTCTTGTCACTAGAAAAATCCACATCTGGCACTTTTGGAGTAACTCCAGTTAATGAACACTTTATAGAAAAGGATGGATACTCAGCAAATTGTGGAAGCAATGGTCTTAAATCACAGCACTTGATGAAAGCTTTGTTGCCATAATCAATGTATTGCACGTAGACATCACAGGTTCTCTCCGACTTGGGATAAAAATTCAATAAAGTTAAAACCTATTTTTCAGCAGAAAAACAAACATGCATCGTTTGAAATATTCTTATGCTACACTTAGACTTACATACACGAATTTAATATACTATGACTCACTACACTAGAGTCTAGATAAATAATTAGCCATAATTGTAAATTCCATGACTACAGATTTCAGTGATGCTTCTAATTAAATATAATGTGCTGAATAATGGGGCTGCAACAGATTACACAGACTTGATTCTAAAAGTACACCCATTGTGATATTTGGAAGCTAAGAAAAGGAATTACTCATTCAAAAATTGCCCTGTCACTTGACACCATGGTTTGAAGTTAGAAAATTAATTGATTAATGTTGATTTTAGAGGTATTGTTGATAGGGCCTTGCAATTTTGATTTACCCTCAAATGACAAAGATGACTCTTGCCACTTTCTCATTCTCCTAACTTACACAATATATTAGTAAGTCAACAGTTTTAATGGGAATTTGTCCAGATATGGATACAGGATAGATCTCTTTAATAAATCAAGACTTGAGTCCTCAACTTAACTGCAATATTGTCAGCCATAAGCATGGGACTATGATCACCTGACTACAATGGTCACTCAAAATCAGAAAATCCCATACTGTTAAGCTGATGTTAATCTAAGCCACTGATAATCAACCCGCAGCCTGCGGGATACAAGTGGCCCGTTGGCCTTTTCTGAGTGACCCGGCAATGACGCATTGCACTAAAAAACTCAATTATTTAAGAGCAATGTGCTAACAATTTAGCTGGAAATTCTATCAATGAAGCAATCAGATCTATTAATTTTGCTATCAATTGTCATTTTTTTTTAGTAGAATGAAAATATCTATCAGATAAATTAAGCTTTTTTTTTGAGTAAATTATAATACATATCAATGTAATTTAATATTAAATCATTCAATATCATGGCTAACATAAAGAAATATAAAATATAATCATAATTAATAAAAACAGAAAACTAACATAATTATTATAACGACTGGAAGTCAAATATCCCAGGTAAAATCATGTATATGATTATTCCCATCTAATCAAACATCCCATTATTCAGTAATTATGATAGAAAAAATTCTTGCAAAAATAATATGATAGGAAAATATCTATTCAAGTTATTGAAAAAGTTAAAAATATTGATATAACTTGAAAATTCAGTATTTTAAAAATAAATGCAGTATTCTTTAATGTACTAAGATTATATTACTTGTTTCAATGCTATGAAACCAGCCAGTCTATGACACTTATTATAGCGTAATACTTGATACTCCCATTATGCTATAATAAGTGTCATAGACTGCTGGTTTCATAGCATTGAAACAAGTAATATAATCTTAGTACATTAAAGAATACTGCATTTATTTTTAAAATATTGAATTTTCAAGTTATATTTGGATGTTCACAATTTAAATATTAATAAGTGTCAATTTTTTCTATAAAAATTTGCATGTTTTAAGCTTTGAAAATCTGTTAAAATAATGTAAAAAAATTAATATTAATCCTTAGTATATTTCATAAAATTAATATTTTTTATAAAACGTACAAAACTAAGAGAAAAAGGGGAAGGTCACAAAGATTCTTGAAAATCTTGAATAAAATTATTATTTGAATAGGTATTAAAGCAAAGTTTAAAATAGCATTTTAAAAATGATGCTGATTTTAATAGTGGAAGAAAAACTACATAAACTAAATATTATATAATCTTTTAATTAAATAGCTTACCTCTGAATTGATTCTTAAAATTCTAACTCTGTACCAATTTTCATCTTGGTCAAAACGAGCAGCTAAATACATTCCTTCTTTGAGATCTTGAAGAACTAGAGAATGGAAATTTTGTGTACCAGATTCGTAGAGAGATGACATTTGATCACGAAGCTCATCTAAGGCAATGCTATTATCCATTGCTAAATTTACATAAAACTCATTGGGATTGACTATATGAGAAAGCATAACTAACATCATGTCTTTTTCGACAAATGTTACTGATGGAGGTGGAACTTCTAAGTGCAGTTCACAATTGCAGTCAATAGTTCGGAAGCATTTACCAATTAAATGGATTAACTCTGTATTACTTCTTGCATTTATGCCAGACATTCTCTCCATACTGTCAAATGATATTAAGTCAGGAATTTCTTTTCTTTTATGAACATTAGATGTTGCTTTGGGGACAGTTCCTGATTCTAGGAAGGATTTCTTTTGCAAAGTATTTAAGGGCTCTGACGATACACTACAGTTAATTAGCACATCAGAACTGTTATTGAGAGATTGAATGCAAGGACTTGCTTGTTGATTTGAGGTTACACTTACTCCTGAATCACAGCTTTTCTGATTTGAAATTTCACTTGAAGTAGACTCTTGAACAATAGGATTCATCTGAAATGTAAATTGAATGCCAATATTGATAAAAAATTAATTAAGTTATTCTTTCTACTACATCAAAAAGTTTAAAAGATACCAGCGTTTTAACAGTTACTCTTTGATAATGCAAATTTTATTCTAACAAAATTTATAAAGAACACCTAGCAAGATCACACATCTATAATTATTATCTTAGTTATGGTATAGAAATTTAAGTTCATAATACACCTAATATATTAGGCAAAGCATATAATAATTAAATTAGAATTTTACATGGAGAAAAATACATCATTAATATTTACATATTGGTATAATTATTTTCCAATACACATTAAAATTAAGAAAACTTTCAATATGTTTACATTTTAAAAGGACTGAAACTCAATATAAATATATATTTAATATTGCTTTTTTATATTATATACAATTCAAAAAATCATTTAATTTTTGAAATTTCAAAATTTATTTTATAAAATAAAACAATGAACTCAAATAAAAGATAGATCCCAAGCTTTACTTATTTTAAAATATGAAATGAAAATATAGATAAATTATTCATTCAAAAGGTGATATAATTATAATTTTAGAATTAATACCTCATTCATAGTAGCCAAGCCATCGAGGCAAAGAGCTTGTGCAATATCACAAGAAAAGTCTTCATTAAAATGTGCTGATAATGTTGCAATCAACTGAACAGCATATTTATAACCATTCACACAGCACTTTAAACTTTTTATAAGTGTCTCAAGGGTATTGTTTTGAAATTCTTGCAGTTTTTCAATGGATGACTGTGTCCAAGTTCCATCAACAGGTGTAATCTGAAACATTTCCATTTAACAGGTCAGTTCTTAAATAACTTAAATAGTAAAACACATTGAATAGATATCAAAATTTTGAGAGAAATAATTTAAATTTCCAGCATATTAATCTCATTCTATATAAAAAATGTGTGTGTACTTATGTACACATGAAAGAAGCTATACTTCTTTGGCATAAACAAGATAAAAATCTTCCTAAAAATTTTATCCTTCGCGCTATCCAACATTTGTAGAAAAAACACTAATAAAAGAAAAAAAGGTATTTAATACACTGAAAATTGTATTATAATGCATTATCTAGTTAAATAAAGTCTATTAAAATATCATAAAATTATTTCTACATAATTAAAAAATTTGACAATTTTTAACATGCAACGTATACATATCAACAAACTACAAGGCATTTGGGGGGAACCCCATTCCATTATTAGAAAAATATATTCTGAAACAATATTTAAATTTAATCAACTTGTTATAGGTACTTTATAGATTGTAAAAAGTATTGTATTTGTTATAAAAATAAAATAAAAATCTTCAGCAGGGCACGCTGGGCCAAGGAATAAAGGCAGTCACGAGCAGAGTTGAACAATACCAAACTTAAATCAATCGGTCCAGCCAAGAATGAGATATATATATAATCACGATTTAAATAAATTTAAACACCCCCGCACAGGGACAATAGGACCAATAACATGGGGGCCAATTCCACGTAAAGCTCGCGCTAATACAAAAATATGGGGTACCTCCAAAAATCAAGTCCCCCACAATAGGGCTGCAGATTGGTAGTTACCTTTACAAACCCAGTACATTTCCCAAGAGTTGGTATCACTTTTAAGTGCTGCGCCATATAGGTGGAATACAAATTGCCGCAATGTAATTTTGATGCCCAGTTTCCTCCCCAGAGGGGAGGACCTGTGCTCTGACAATGCGAAATGGTACTGCAAATTTTTTTATTTTGCTGAGAGCACCCAAGCTAAACAGGTGATCTATGCATCTTTAACACACTGCATAATCATATGATATGGACACTGTACAGATTCTGCATCATGAAAATCCACAGACTTGGGTCGGGATCGAACCTGCAACCTTAAGCGTAAAGGCCAGCGACAAACCAACTATACCACCCAGCTAAATACATTATAGTAAATGAATAAATATGATGCATACAAGGTGTTAGTACACTTAATATTTTAATAATTAAAAAACAAATTTTAATTATAAGGGTGACAATTAGGGGTTTGTCAGTTTTGAAGAGAAAATCATGCAAATTAAGAAACGGTTATTTCAATTAAAAGAAATGGTTAAAACAAAAAACCTATATATTATTTTGCTATGCATAACACTTATATATTAATTCACTATATTTAAACGTAGAAAAAGTACACACATCAAGTAATGTATATCGAGGAGGATGTAGTAGGTTGCTTGAATAGAGTGGTTTTTTTTTTCATAATAAAACTCTCATCTCTCTGTTGTTTTTTCCCCCCTTCCAGTTATACATATAACAGCAAGATTTTTCTAAAAGTGAAACATATTCAGAAGCATATCTTTTAATCTTACTTCAAACAAATAGCAATGTACAGCTTGCATAGGGATTTTATATAGTTCTTCTGGTAGTGAGCGAAGATCCCAAATGGAAACAATTTGCGATGAGCCATGGTCAATGAAAAGCACTTCAACTTTGTAATGCTCTACAAAAAGAAATTAAATAATAAACATCCCAAAAATGAAATATAGCTTTAAAAATTATATAAAAAGACTTTTATATAATGAAAGAAGACTCATAATTCTTGACTTCTTTTTCAAATGAAAATATGGTAAACATAAAATACTATTAATTTGAAAACAGTTAAAAGTAATAATCAAATAAATATGGCTGCATTACAGCAAATGAAATAATACAATTAAAAAGAATAACTAGAATCATCAAATTAAAGCAAATGGATTTGTGAGATTGTCATGAAATGTATTAATAACTTATACCCCCCCCCCTACAATGTTTAATATATCAATCAATCAATTTAGATTTGCATTAAAGAAACATACAAAAAGGAAATTTGTGTCTTCTCAAAGAAAGCAAATTTAATTCTTCAATGAGAACAGGAAAAAGCACTATTCCAGAAGGCATGCAATCCAATTACACTAAATTTAAAAAAATACAGAGAACAGTTTTAGATCAACCTTTTACTAATTAACGGTCCAGTCATCAAATAGCCCAAAATTTCATAACCATCAATCTCCAATAAAAAAAGATTTCATGTATTAATGTAGGATATCCCATGGAACTTTTTTGTAAAAGGTTAGATCATATCCCTATCAGAGGATGATAATTTTAATTAAAACAGCATTCCAGATCAACACCATCTGGCGGGCTTACAAAACATCAACACAAATCATATTCAGGCAGAAGCCCACTAACCACTGTACAATAAACAAGCATAGCGCTTTTACGCAACCACGCTCACTTGCTAACCCAGGTGGTAAGTTTCAGTCACATAATGAGTGTATTTTAGATTTCTAATATCCTCCTAGAGGGTGTTATCTAACTTTCTCTTTCTTTAATATCTCCATGTTTTAATTCCTATTGCCCTGTAAATACTCTCCAGTAAACTTTTCCCTACAACTCATAATAAATTGTTTTATTTTTGAGAAGCCTCTTTGAATTATTTTGATTCAACTTATTCAAACTTAACCTGTAAATCTCGCTATCTGAAGAGTAACTTTTTTTGGGGGAGATTTTGGTTAAACTCCTACATTAATTTGCCTAACAACTTGACCATTGTCAGCTCTAGGAATTACAAGATGCAATGTTATAAATCTGTACATCAGTTACAATAACTCCTATTTAATGTATAAATGCTAATAATTCAGGATTTCCCAAATGTAATATAATAGTAAACTTTACTTAAATTTCATGTTTTGCTAGATCTTGACAATATTAATTCTTGGGCCCTGTACACCACTGCATTTTAATTAGTTGATCAACTCAAAGCTCAAAAATTTTCAAAAAAATATTTGTATACCATCTTATGATCTTTCTAGAACAAAGCAATATATATATTGAATTTCAATTTTTTCAAGCTCTATATTTTAATATTATACAATCATAATTTTATAAACATCATTAGAAGATACACATAAAATAGCATGTTTTAGACTGACTTTTATGCAAAGATTTTATAAGCTATGGTTATTCTTGTAGTGTATTGAAGTTGAAGAACTGTGTATAATCCTTTCAATTTCCAAAGCAAATTTTGCAAATGCCATAACACTAAAGAAAAGTGTAAGAGGAAATCTCCTTTGAGAAAAAAAAAAAAATACAATTTTACACAAACACACATACGGAGCTTCAAAATCAGCATCAAGACGTTTGTGTAAAAAACTGTTTATTCAAGGAGGAGCAGTCGTTGAGCAGTTTGTTTTAGATTATCTAATTTATAATTATCCTTACATATATATATTTTAAACATAGGTAATATTTTGAATAAGCTTGATTATAACAAAATACAAACAATTATATAGAAAAACCTTGTCTTTCCTTTTTCAAAAAATATAAATACAGTGAAAATCGTTTAACACGAAACTGAGGGGACTGTAATATTTTTTTTCTGTTAATGGATATTGCAAAAAAAGAAAATACATATTCAACAAAATTAAGTTTATTAAAGTACATTTTATTTTCATAGATATGTGTATATGCATACATATTACGTAATTTGTTCTCCTTTTTTAATTATTGTTGATAAAAAGAGTTAGCAATACCAAAATTTTAACAGATTTCAGTTTTACTTTTGTTTTCGATGAACAGCATCAAGGAGCTCCACCTTCATTTTAAGCAAAATAGCAGTTTGTTTTCCCTTGAGCTCTTTTGCCATCCTTCTAAAACAGATAAAATAATGCAAACCAAACTCACTGATTTTTACACTGCAACAAACTCATCACTGAATTTCAAAGCAGACGAGAGATAAGATGTTTTTGCGTGGCGTTTGTAGGGATAGAGGGGGAAAGTAGCTTAGAAATGTATTTCACTGTACATAGACATAAATGTTGAATTTCTAATTCATTTTTATCAGAAATATTTCTCTTGAAAAACTTTTCTTTTCTAAAATAATTTTTTTAAGAATTAACATACAAAATTTAACTATGAAAAAAATTAAAAATTCAATACAAACAATAACAGTTGAAACTTAGCTAGTATTGCGAAAAAACTAACAAATATGTACAAACATGATGAAAGAATTTATTTATATAATTGTTTTAAAATAACCTACTTAAATTATAAAAATCTATAAATTTGCAAACTAGGGTTTGCAGCTCCGGGATTCCGGTGGTTTTTTTCAAATCCCGAGATTTAATTTTTTTCTGAATTATGATTTGAAATTTTTTTCTAAGTATTGTGAATCTGGTATTACATTTAATGTCACTTTCCTTATGCGTTGAACCTTAAAGGGATCGAGGCGGGTGTGTATGTTAAACCACAAAATTTGATATTTGTTTTCTCTTATTTTCTTCTGTAACTTTCTCCCCATCACAAGTTGGGTCAGAAAACTGACATTTCTTCCATCTTCAGGATGTCTGGTGTCAGCTAACTTGGACAGAGGCAATTAGAATTTTTGGAAGATATCTAGTAGGATTTTCAGGCCTGGGATCTCGGAATTCCGAAACAAGGGGATCCTGTTTTTTTTCCCGATCCCAAAATTTAATTTTTGTCTGAATTTTATTAAAAAAAATTATGATAAAATTTTTTTAAAATTTCATTTTTTAAAAAACTATATTTTTTTAAATGAAATATGTACGTAGAATTTTTTTGTGGAATTATAAGTGTGCTATAGGTAAAAAAAAACATATGCACAGCTCTTATTTCTCGTATGGGAGAATGTCACACAGATCTAAGTGGCTCACCGTAATGTTTACACAATAATATAAGCAACATCTCAAGAACAGATTTTGTCACAGTTCCTTCTTCAATTAAATGCTGTTAATTAATAGCAGATCTGCTAGGAAGACTTGAGACACTTCAAATCCCATTGCATTACTAATAGCTCAAGCAACTGGAGCTTAAATTTCAAATGAGGTAACACTTGAAATTGATTCACATTCTGATTCAATAACTGGACCAATTTATATACAAAACCATTAAGTGATGCAGAAGAACTAAATAAATTTATCAAAGAGGTATATGCACCAATGCAGTCCATTAAATTTGAGACACTGTCATCAAAAATTCAAAAAAAAAATGTCTCTTTTTTTGAAAATGGAAGGAGACATGGTGACTACCTGAAAAAAATACTCCTATTTAATGATGATAATACCTACTAGTAAAGAATCTGAACGTGCATTTTCTTCAGCAGGACAACGTGTAACAAAAATAAGGAGCCGTTTCAACGATGAAACGCTGGAGGAGCTATGTTTTTATAAGCTTATTTACAAAAACACAAGAAATGAAGAAATGCTTTTTTTTAAATTTCATTATGTACTATTTTTATTTTTTATGATGAATTAATGTTTTTATTTGTTTCATTAAAATAATATTAAATCAATTTTTAATTATATTTTCAATTTTACTATGCAATTTCAACTATGCTAAATATGTAAATATTTTTAATAAATAGATCAATCCTAATCCCAGGATTGGATAATGTAATCCCGAAATCCTGGGATTGAAAATATGACATGGGATTGCAAACTATTCTTTTTCATAGTAATATCTAATTAATTTTATTCAAGAAATTTAAAATTTCAGATCCACATAAAATCCTCTATTTCAATTACAGTTTCCACAAATGTCTATATTTCAACACAGAAAATACGAAAATAATTAACACAAAATATTTTACAAAAAAGCACAACATAATTCCTAGTACAAATATGAGAATGAAAAATTTTCTGTGGTTACCCACATGATGTATTCAATAATTATAAGTTGAGGACCAGAAAATGTATGAGTTTCATCATTATATATCTATAATTAAAAGATACTCACCAGAGATTTCAGACAAAACTTTGGCCCGATAGTAAAAGGGAATTGATTTAAAAGGTGCTAGACAATAATCTCCAGCTTGTATACAAGATGGAGGGTCTGTCTTTATAACTTGAGATCTAGAAAAGATCATTGGCAATTATGTGCTAATATCACTAACTGAATAATCCTGAAGTTGAAAATATCACACATATAGCTATTAAATTATCCTCCAATGCATGAGTTACAACAGTAATATAAATAAATTCCTTTAAAAGTACATAAAAAGAACCATTTTATTATATAGACACATACATTTTGTGATATATCAATAAATTTTCATAGTAAAAATATATGCAACTTTTTTTAAATGAAAAACCATGTTTTAGAGTACACTATTAAAAATCCTAAAAATTGTTTAAAAATTAAGTTCTTCACATTTTTAGCATATAATTTAAACAAGTGTACGATTTTTAAAAAAATGTTATTTGCATGGATTTTTTTATAAATGTTTTTCTAAATAATAAATTATTTATATTTAATACATTTTATATCTTGATCAAATTATATGGACTCAAAATAACAATTTAAATTAATAACATGTTAATCAAAACATATCGTCCATTTTTATATCTAACAACAATCATATATTCTTTATTAACATAATTGTAATTCTTTGGATTGTTCTTAACAATTAATTTGTTTTTGTGGCCCTCACTTGACAAATAATTACATCTGAGCATACTTATGTTGTTATTGCTCATGCCACCTGTCTGACGTAGTCAGATCGAGGCCCACAAAATTCATCATGGCAACGGGCTAGAGATACGTCTGTCATTAGCCTAAGCTTTGAGCTCATGAAGGTGACAGCACAATAGATGGTGACACCATTTGGACCCACAGATTTCACGAGCACGTTCTTCGTTTGTACTCAGCGAGTATTTGTGGCATCGAACCTACGCCTTCCGGTTTGGCATCCGATGCTCTAACCACTAGGCTACCCATGGCCCCAGAGCATACTTATAATTAGCACAATTGTAGTCTTAAGCTTTTAATTACCTTTCCATTGTCTTATCAAATAACTGCCACACCAATTTGGCATGCTTTGCTAATTTCTTTTGAAATGCTTTAGCTGCAATACAAGATATTTTCCGGAAATTTTTTTTATTTATTTTTCCTCCAGTTTATCATTATTGAAGCGAAACTTCTTTGCAGACGGGAGTGAATGAGAAATTTACCCAGTTTTGCGTAACAATGAAAAAGCGAACGAAAGTAGTGATCCCCCCCCCCCGAAACGTCGCAATGGTGAGGAGATAGCGAGAGGGAGGAAAAGAGGGGGTGGGGGTGTACACCACGTGACTTGCGTCATATCTGTGAAAAAGTTGGATGATTGCTAAGGGGAAATTGTGCATCAAAAGTATATCTTGCTGCTATGGATGAAAGGCGCTTAGGTATTGGTGACATTAAGTGGGTACCCTTACTACTCTCGTAACGAATTGCTGTGGCCTATTTTCATAGTTTTTATGTAATAAACGTGCCGTTTTCAACGAATAAACGCACCCAAAATATTACCATTATATGTCTCTTCCCGTTACGGGAGTGTCTGGGGCATTGTGTATATGTCACTAACATTCGCGCTAGAATCGATACGGATGTCTTGTAAACAAACACAGTGACTTCTGTTTGTGATGCATTAAGTTTATATTATTAATTTTTATTTCCATTGAATCAAAATAAATTTTGGTCAATGAGAGTGAGAGAATATTAACGTCGCACTGATTAGCAACACGAGGGCTTTTGGCGATGGTCTGCGTAATTTTGAACCATGGTCAAGTGATGCAGACGACACCTGAGCTGGCACCTCCCTCTCCTAACTACCACACCACACCAATGGGAGGACGTTTGAGCTCTCGACAGATTTAATGTGCATCGCTCCCCTACACGGCGGATCTTCAGTGGTACTAGGATCGAACTCATGGCATGCTAGCCATGATCCGATGCCTAGACCACTCGGCTGCTAAATTTTTGTCAGATAGCCTAGAACAAATGCAAAAAGAGGAAAAGAGTTTTGTGAAAGAAAAAAAAAAGCAAAACTAGCAGCAATTCCTAGAGAAAGACTAAAAAGACCAGGTAGTTCTGTCACAGCTTTTATCATCTTTATCCATAAAGTTTTAGTGCTGTACACATCAGAGGCTGTTGCAATCATTGGATTCGATGATGATTAAAAGCCGATAATCTTAACTGGAGATTTTAATGTTAATTTTGCTTCAGAAGAAACAAAGCCACTCATTGAATTCTTGAAACAGACACTGAATTTGACATTGAATACTGATTCTAGAGAAGGAAAAACAATATACGGAACCACAATTGATGCAGTTTTCTAACATTTTCTTGATTGACTACAATCGAGGATTTTTATATACTACTTTAGTTACCACACACCTATTGTCTTTCTTGGAAAATGATGATGCAGAAAATTGAATAAAAATATTTTCAAATGAAGTTCAAATTTTATTTGATTAAAGTTATCTCAGTAGTTTAATATAATTAGATCTATTCCTGCATTTACGGCCAACGTCGCCAAAGAAGTTTCACTTCTATAGAGTGGCTTTCCACGTTCTTTTTTTTTAATTAATTTCTCTATACAAATAAAAAATTAACAAATATTACTAAGACAAGAGAGTCTACGTAAATAAAACCCCTACGGAAATACAACAACAAAAAAGGAAAGGAAAAAAAAACGGTATGATTTTAATGGGGAAAAAAATACATCATTTTCTTCTAAAATTAAACTTGGCAACATACATATTAATTGCATTAAGTTATAAAAAAGGCAATATTTTTTAATTTTTTAAAATGCTGTTTGATATTTTACAAAATAATTCTGGTCAGTGGAAAAAAAGAATGATTAATTTAAAATAATAGGCAGATAAATAAACTATTTAACAAAAGGGCAAGTAGAAGAAGTAGGTGAAACACATTGAGAAATCTATCTAGAGTGAATATAGACTATATATCCATAGTCATAATTAATGGTGTGAATACATCCATAGTAAATTTAAACAATGATAAAAAAAAACAGTACATACGATGGAAAGGTAAGAGCACACCCATTTGAATTTTCTAATTGCATCCAGAAATCATGTGGATTTACAACATGAGTCAATGTAGCTGATATAACAGAAGGAACTGAAATAGATGATGGTAATATAATAGCAGTTGGTCTTGACTGAATTTGAGAAGCTTTACAGATCACATTTTGTGCAGAACAATCAGATTTATCATATTCTAAAGTTTCCAAATTTGACGAATATGCTATATCTTTGATGGCACTTATGTTTGATGAAAAAGAATGATAAAACGAGTTTTGAGATAGTGATTGAGAAGACTCTTGCTGAAGCTGAGAGGATTGTAAAACATCTCTTTCAACATTTTTTACATTTTTATTTGGCCAAATTGAAGAAACATAATCAGTATTCACAGCATTACATTCTTTATGTAAAGTGGGTGGTGGTGTACTACTGCATATATCTTGAAGAGAGCAATATGAAGATGATGTTTTGGATGGCAAAACAGTTTTTACACAAGTATGAGATGATGTAGTAATTTCACACAGATTGGGAGAATAAGAAATCTGAGATTGATTTTCTAATTGGGCTAAGCTAGAATTTTCTTCTTCTCTTGGAACCTATTAAGAGAAAACAAATATTATTTAAAACTGAAAATGTATTTAAATAAACACATATATAAATTTGTTCAGACATTAAAAAAATAATTTAATTATAATTCTTCTTTTAAATGTACACATTCCAATGAAAAATAAAAATATTCTCTAAAAACATTCGGATGCTTTTCAAATTGGCTAAAATCTTAGTATTGCAGAACTGATTAAAATCAAATCAGTTAAAAAATTACATTTAATATCAGTGTTTAGAAATATCAGTTAATTTCAGGAAAACAAATCTAGCTCAACCTGTTAGGAAAACTTAAAATGTAAAGTAGACTCTCATATTACTTAAAACTGTGTCACAAAAAGAAAACAGAAAAATGAAATGTTATAAATGCTACACAAAGTTTGTAAAAATGACATTTCTGAAATTATTATTTCTATTAAATAGTTTTAAAGTATTTGATGACACAACAAATGAACTTAATTTTTTTTTCAAGAACACTGCATAAATCAGTTTCTTTAATGAACTCCTCAGCAAAATGGAATAAAAAACACATTAATCTTCCTTCATCAATAGGAGATAAAAGAAATGTGTATCTTTCAGCAAAATGGAAAAGTTTTTCTTTCATTTCCATCTAAATTTATAATGTTGAATATTCTAACTACATACAAGAAAATCAATCAAAAATTTTAAAAATATACTTCTGGAAGGACATGAAATGGAAGGTTCCTTGGATTTCATTTCCCCAATTATCAAAAGTATATTTTTTAAGAACATTTTATCATGCGAGATGCAAATGTTCAAAATCTATGACTTTTTACACACCTTCTATTAGGGAAACATTAGTCTTAAAATTTTGTGAAATATACATTTTTATCCATATTGCTCTATAAATTTTATGTGAAAAAAAACTAATTAGATTTTTGTGGAAAACAACTCAATTTGGCTGCAGTGATGCTAATATGTAAGTACCATACAAATTTATAAGTGGCATTTGTTAAATAGCAAAATAAAAAATTTATCCTTTTAAATATAGGCAGCATTTTTTTTTATTTTTAAAGACATCTTTTTGGATAAAAACATTGCATAGTTCTTGTTGAAAAGTTTAACTTGACATCTATTGCATAGTATTTGCTAAACAATGCAAATCAAATTTCTGTTTTGTAATTTTGTGTGTTGGGTATTAAATTATTCTCAAAAGTATAGCAATGAAATATAATCTATGATTTTAAATAAAAGAATAAACTGCATGAAGCATAATGATGCATAGCTAAAAGACACCAGAATATACCAGAAATTTCAAATAACACTAGATGTTTCATTGCCCACATGAATAACATGGGTACTTATGTATTAGTGTTGCCAAAGCAAAATTGACACAACATGAATTGCACCTTGATATAAAAACAACAAAGATTCTAATGCGTTTTTATACGAAAAAAACCCATCAGTCAGATTTCAAAGGAAAACAGTACAATTCCTGTGGCACCAATTTGGCTGTGATGATTCTGATATGCAAGTACCATAACATGCTTTTGGTTAAGAAGGATTTGACAAATGAATTTAGGAACTTATGTACTATCACAACAATACCAGTGTTTAAGATAACTCACCAAGTTCGAAAGCCTGATTATGTATTTGTCGTACAAGCTGAATAGGCAACCATGTACTTTGTTTCATATAATGTCACCAATACAGTTGCAATAATACATAAGTACCTGAATTTATTTTAAAATATTGAAAGAAAAGAAAGAATGAGCAATGTATTAGAAGATACACAAGAAAAAATAGCTGGTTTGAAAAGAAAATTAGGTGTTATAAATATTTTAATATTGATGAATGTATTGCTTTTAAAGATTTCATTTCATTTGAGATTAGTGTTTCTGAGAGAAGCATCACAAAGAACATTTGGTACTTACATATTATTGCAACAATAGCCAACTTTTTTTATAACTCACGAAGTTCTTCACCTTTATTTCCTATGTGTCGTACATGCTGAATTGGCATCCATGTGTTTCAATTTATATAACGTTGCCAATAGGTTGAAATAATACATAAGTACTGAGCATTTTCCCAGAGTACATAAAAAAAAAATTGCCTAATGGAACATAGATGCTAGAATCAATTCAATTAGAAGCCCAAAATCAGTAATGTGCATGAGTAGTCTCTTAATGATCTTTTGTAAATTTTATCTCCCTTAGGAAGAACTAGAATTTTAAGCAATGCAAGTCTATTTTTTAGATATGGTAAAATTCTCATATCATAACATTATTTCAATTTGTTACAGTTCAACAATTCTCTTTTAAAAATGCTACAATTGCATATCACATAGTTGGATAGTGGTCAATTTTGACAAACTGTCAGTTTGGATTACTATTGAAGCATATCATTACCCTTTTGTGACCCCTTTTAGGATATTTGCCAAAGCATTTGATCGCTTTGCTACCTTATACATTGTTTTAACCCATGAAATGATTTATAATGAATATCAAATACAAAAATCTAAAATCATTTTATACATATTAGATGCAGTAAAATAAAATGAAACATTACTTGACTGTTAATATCTTCTACGTCAGGATTTTCAAAAGTTGCATGAACAAAATATAATTTTTCCTGGTATTTCTCAAAATCATCATTCAGCTTTTCGTACAATGATAAAAAGTCTTGATCATTAGTGCTCAACAATTCATCCAATCTATAATGAAACTGAAAAAAAAAGTAAGAAACAAAATGAAATATTTTGCCTTCGGATATAAAAAGTACATTTTTACTAGAACACATAATTGGAAAATATCTTGTTAACCAACAAATAGTCAATGGCAGCTTAATATTTAGTGGAAATTCTTCTTGAATACTAACCGCAGAAACACTTGACTGCAACAAGGTTATAACATTTTCCGTTTCTTCAGCAATATTTTTTAATTTGTTTTTAATTCTTAATTTGTAACTTAAAACAACAGTCTTGTGTTGAAAAGCCGGCATACTAAATTATGCATATGTTTTTAAGACTCGATTGCGAATTTCCCCGATTACAGGTCTTTAATGACACACAATGTTTTACTTTATAAGTATAGTTATATGATTATCTTCAAATTATACACACATTAAAGTAGAATTAAATAAAAAAAAATTTAATGTTTCAAACGCCAACACAGCACGCACTTTCGAGCTAACGTTAACTCACTAGTACATAACATCACCAAAATCTAAGACATCAGCTTTTTTTTTTAAACATTTGTTTTGTGTTTATCACATAATTTCTTCTAAACATAATGAAAGACATTTTAACCTCAAATAATTTATTCAAGGAAAAGATATTCCATTAATAGGAATTTTTGTTCATTTATGATTTATTTTAAATGTGATATATTTTTTAAAATAAAGGAAAACCGAAACTATTCTGGAAACTTCAGCTTTTATCATATAAGTTTTATTGAATCTGGCAACTGCTCAAGATCTTGTGTTTACCTAGAACTGTTGTGTAATGTGAATTGTGATGTTAGTTCTGAAGTGGGAAAACTTTGTTTTCATTGTAAATAACTTCTATTTTCTCTTTTAAGGTATGTTTACACAACCAAATGTTGTGAAATTTATTTTGTGTATTGTATGTATAATTAGTGGTATGATTTCGGAAGAAAAATCATCTCTGAACAAATATTTGTAAATATAAATTATTTGTTCCATGTAAAAAATGTACACCCCAACTGACAATTTTATTATATATTTTCAGTTGAAAAAGAAAAAAAAAATGTTTCATAGATTTATTTTTTTGCTCCTAATCTTTTTTAGTTCAAATTCTGTAGCAGTTATTTTTTTTTTCTGACAAAGGAAAATGAATTGAAGAATTGGATCGTGTTTTAGTTCAATTTTTCAATATCATGCAATACTTTGTATTGTTTAATTCCTTCAAAATTTATCGTTTTATTTTTGATTAAATGATAAAACTCACACTTCTAATGATTGGTTTTGTTTTCAAGATTCAAAAATAATTTTCATTATTATTATTTAGTTAAGGTCTCTCTCTCTATATATATACACTCGCTAGAAGAAATCTGCGTTCATGTACTATTGCTTACAAAAACAACAACAACAAAATTAAGAACTGGAATTTGAATTTTTTTTAAAAAATTATATTTTATTTAGTTCATTTCAAGTATTCAGAATAACTTAAGTAAACTCGGTTTGCTTTCGTAGCTTTTAAAATAAAGACACGTTTGTAGCGATACTAACAAAAATCAAGTAGAAAAGTCTGTGTTCACTGTTTTAGTAATAACTATAAAAATTATTTAAAAAGGATAATGAGCTTTTTAATAGCTTGTTGGGATAACCCCGTCTTTTGAGAATCCCTGAAGTCATTTTGGCAATAAATTATTAAGTCTAATGTTTTCTTCAGTGCTTATCTTTTGACATTTCTTCAGCATATCCTTGCTAGATATATTGTGTTGTTGAATCCTAGGCTCCAACAAATCCCATAGGTGTTCTGTAGGATTCAAATCAGGTGACTGCGGGGGCGTGTGCAATTGATTTGGGACATCATACAAGAGCCAAAGCTTCACAATCTCAGTAGTATGCTTAGGATCGTTGTCATGTTGGAAACGATACGACAATCCTAGGCCGAGTTGGGTGGTACTTTCCTTTAAAATTTTCTTAGGACATTAAGGTAATCATTTTTGTTCATAATTGATTCGATATACTCCAACTTGCCAATACCCTTGCTCACCATGCACCCCCACACTATAACTCTACCACACCGTACTTCACCATTTGTACTAAATGCTCTTTTTGAAGCACTTGTACAAGGTTTTCTGCATACCAATTTACGATTCTTTATGCCAAAGATACAAAATTTGCTCTCTCAGAGAATATCACAGTTCTCCAGAACTCTAGAGACTTATATATATGCTCTTTTGCAAAAGCTATTTGTTGATCTTTGAAATATGACTTTCTTTGAGCCACTCGACTACGGTATCCGGCCTTTTTGAAGATTTTTCTTGCGGTATCCGCTCAGATATTTTCCTTAAACTTCTTGTGAATATCTGTTGCTGTATGTGTAAACTTCTGTAGATTTAAAGTTATAAATAACACGCTGGATAAATGAATACTGCCATCCAACGGATCTGGTTAAATCCTGATGCCTTTTTCCACATTTTCACAATGATTTTAAGCTGACTGATGCTAATTTTCTTCTTTTTATTTTCCATCTCCTTGAATTGCTTCGTATCTTACAAAAACATAAAAATTATTACATTAGAACTCTCTTAAGTTATTTTACTTGATAACTGAATGCAAAAATTCTGCTACTCTATAACGCCTGTGTATACAAATTCCAGGAAATAAGAATATTCAAATAGTGAACGCAGACTTTCTTTGCCTACTATTTGTGTGCTTTGCTACAAAACTTCCATTATTTTAATTCAAAATTAACGAATTCTTGCATGATTAACATTTAAATAGTAGTAAACAAATTTATGAAGCTTTGTTAGAAAAAAAAATATATTTCTATATTAAATTTTAGCTTAGCTGTATGATTTGTTATGGGTGAATGCAGACTTTTTCTAGCTAGTGTATATGTGAAGTCTTATTTTTCTCGAACTATTTCTACCAAAAAGTTACAAAAAATTGAGTTTATGTAGAACTGAGTAAAAAAGTATATTTATTCCAAAAAGTCGATATTTTTTCTAATTTTCTTAAAGTTGCTTTTTTGAATTAGATTCAAGGAAAAAAACACTATAAGAAAACTTTTAACTTTAATATAATTCTCACTACATATTGATTATAGTGGCTATGAAACCAAACATGGTAGCATGTAAAAACACTGGAAATTCTGTCTTATATGATTGCTGATATTATAAGTTAGTGGCAGCATGTTTTGTTGCTGCTTATAGCAGTTGTTAATATTGTAAATATATGATGCTGTTTTCAAATTTTGTCAATCAGTTGATAACAGTTTGTCGCTATTTTTTTTTAGTTACAGAAATCATTAAGTTAAATACATAGAAAATATGCATAGTTCTGGTTTATACTGATTGCTATTATAAATAAATAAAGTTCAGGAAATTCTGTTATGATTTGACTTGTTTATCAAAGTGTTTGTGCTGATGCAACTAAAAAAAGTGTAGCCACCTATCAATAGTCTCTATACCCATATCCATAATTATTAATTCCTGAAAATCTTATAAGCTAAGTTTTATATATTTATACAGTTGAACCTCTATTTAACGAAGTCACTTAATCCCGAAAAAAGTTCCTTATATGGAGAATTTGTTATATCCAGGTTCATCTTTCAATATACTTTAATAAACCACATGAAAATAATTTTAAATTAATTAACACTATATTTTAAAAAGTAATTATTCACACCTTTTTGTAAATTAATATCTATTTATTTTATCTATCATACCCATAAAAAAAAAGAAGAAGAAAAACTACAAGGAAAACAAGAAAAAAAACGTTGAGGAATACACTATATTCTCAACATTAAGAAAATAATTTTATAAAAAACAAAAATTATTGAATTTTAAGGACATTTTCTAATTTAAAGCATACAAGTAATTTTGAGCATTCATTATTTTGTAACTAAAAATTCTAACTAACTACATGCATCCTTAAATTTAATTACTCATAAAATCTGTTAATTTTATTTGAAAAAATGCTTTGTTTCATATTATGCCTTACATCATTGTAATGCACCAAAAATCTCTTCAGATGTATTTTCTTCACACTGTAATCTGCGTCAAGTTGTTTCAAATGAATTTATAATTTCATCATACAAAGGTTTATTGATTTCTGCAGTATCATCGTTTTGGTCTTCGTCTTAATTTCAATCCATTTCTGTATTGTTTTTATTTTTCACCATGTTCAAAATATCCAATTCAGTTAGTAATCCAGACTGTTTCAGCTTCAGAATCATGGGAAAGAAAATCATCAAGCAGCACATCATCTGTAATTTCTTGTTTTTCCTTTTGCTGTATCCATATTTTTTAAATTTCTTCTAAGGAAATACTGTCTTTGTCTTCCATACTTGTCGAACTCTCACAGCTGACAAAGAATCCAGCTTTGGCAAAACTGTTATGAATGGTACGATCTGTGACATCATAGTTCCATACTTTTGAAATTTCTGAAATACTTTCCCGTAAGTTGTTATTTGGCATGGATTGATTGTTTTCAAGAGCAGTGGTAACTTTTCACAGTATCCTCTTGAGATAGTGTATTTTAAAATTCTTTATTACCACCCCTTGATCCATTGGCTGCAATTTTGATGTAGTGTTTGGTAATAAGTAAAAAACTAACATTTTTCAATTTTTGATTGATTTTCTTCAGGTGGGAGGGAGGATTATCTAAAAGGAGAACAATTTTGCTATGCTCTTTAACCATACATTTACATAGCTTAACCATATATTTGTCTAACCTTTGAATCCAATTTTCACAAATTTCTGACATCAGCCAAATTTTTTTGTTTAAAGTCCTAATCAACTTCCAAAAATTTTGTGCCTTTGAAATATCTTGGAGTTTTGCTTCTTCCTATAGCTATAATTTTTAATTTATGATGCTTGGTCATATTTGCTCCTAACATAACAGTTACTTTAACTTTGCTATGTTTTCCTCCAAAGCATTTTTCTTTTTTAAATCTTGATGCTTTTTGAGGCAAACATTGTAAAAACAAAGCAGTCTCATCTGCATTAAAGTTGTTTTCTGGCTTATAAGCTTTTAAAATTTTGCTCAGCTTCTCTGTTATCCAATTTTTAATATCATTATCTCTCTCATCAACATCTTTACTTTTTCCAGATTATACTTTTGCAACAATTACGTGTTTTTTCTTAAATTTTTCAAGCCATCCATTGCTACCTAGAAATGGGTTGTATCCCAATGCCTTTGCAAATTGAAAACTTTCTCTATTACAAAAGGTTCAGAGATCTGAACATTTTTATCTTGCATTGTTTGTATCCAAAACTTCCTCATTGACATCTTCATAGACACATATTCTTTAACATTTTGAACAAGAATTCGATGAATCATAATTTTGTAGCTTATCTCGATTTTTTATAATACCTGATAAGCTATTTGGAGGAATACCAAATTTTAAAGCAATATCCCTTTTTTCACGTCTTTATCCACTTCTGAAGAATTATTATTTTTTATTCTTTGATCCTCTAGCACTTACGGTTTGATATTTTCGAGCTGCAAGAAACGAAGTTACCAGTATGACTGATCAACACTGCAAATGAACGGAGACTAATTCAAGGACACTGGGGCACAAGACAACTCCACTGAGGGGGAAAGGGAATATTGAAGATGTTTCTAGTGAACTGGGCAATGGGGTTAAAGGTTGCATATCTTGGATGAAACTTTCAGAATTCTATTGCTCTTGCCAAGTTTGGCATCTAATAAAAGCAGGTCAAGGTTTATAACCACCAAAAAGTGTGTTAAAAGAGAGAATAACTTGAAATGTCCAGAAATACTTCAAAAATAGGAATAAGAGAAAAAGTTCAGTATATAGAAAATGCACTTCACTATTGGGAGGTTATTTTATGAAGAAAATAGTGAAATGTTCTTGGTTCCAGGAAAAGTTTGCTATATAAAAAAATTCACAATATAGAGGTTCGTAATTTAGAGGTTAGACTGTATTGCATTTATTTATTATTACTTTTTTTTTCTGTATGTATAAAATAAATGTTCAAGTTAATGATTGTTAAGCTAATGATTGTCAAACACATTTTAATATAAAATAGAAATTTTAAAATACTTATTGAATTTTACCAAATTAAATAACAAATTTTAACATTATGAAGTAAAAATAATACGTAGCCTAAAAGAACTAAGCCATACTTTTTTTAGAGTTCTAACTATAAAGGGAGATAAGATCCCTATTTAAAAATATGAAATAGGTTTTAAAATCTCAGAATTTTCTTTTAATTCATAAGAAACTTTACTGAAGACAATATTATTAATTTTAAAAAAATATAATGTTTAAATGGAAACTATTAAAAAAAAACAGAAATATACAGCTCTATTGAGCATCTTTTGTGTTAATAAAATACAATTAAATAAAACAGTGGCATAAAGGAGAATATTAGGTCCTCCCTGCCAAGTCAGGTTTTGGGCTCCCAATCCAGATCGTACAAAGGATTGCAAAACCATAACATAGCATAGACTTTACCGCACAATATAGGAGTGTATATTATGCCACTGAAATAAAATCACATTTATTCAGCAGTCTGCTTTTGTGTTGTATAGGCATAAACATGGTACCACACATAAACAAGCAACATGATCGGGGCATTGGTTATTTATAGTGCATAAGAGCTTGTTTTGTATTTCTTTAGTAGGTGTTTTCATTATTTTGTGTACCATCTACATTAGTCTTTACTATCAGTTCACTGCTTCTAATTTAATTTAAAAGGTACAAGAAGTTATAGTTCAAAATATTTAGATTTTGTGCAACTTAATACAATTGCTTAAATCTGTAAAAAACAAAAATTCTTTGACAAATAAATTTATTGTCCTTTTAAACATAATGCATTGAATTATTTAAATTAAGGAGGTTATCTTTTGGATAAGTGTGTTTTTATATTTTTTTAACTATTTGGTACAATTTTATTCCATTTTGTTGATAAAGTCTCTCAATTATTTTTTCCTCTCATGAGGTATTGATTCATTCTTTTACTTGATGATTATTGATGTGATGCACAAGTATCATCTAGATCAGCGGCTCTTAAACTGTGGTTAGCAGACCACTTAATGTCTCCAGGGTCTGCAAATGTTAATCATTAAATGTTGATTTCCCTTTTTTAAAGATTCTGAAAGGCCTTGTGGCAAAATTGAAAGATGACTTCCTAGACTAGATCACTTAATTGCTCCCAATGAAAATACTTTACTAGAACATATATTTTGATGAAGAATATTAATACAGTTTTTTTTATTGTTTGCAATTACATAGCCATTACTATAACAATGTTTTCAAAAAATATAGTTGAGGCGTGTAAGGGTAAATATAAGTTGCATAGGCAGAGTCTTGTTTTGGATTATTGAGGAACCTTTAAATCATTGTGTCATGTGTTGGAAGTCATTTAGGGGTGTTCAAAATCCCTTTGGGGAGTTTGTGATGTCAGACTGACTCATAAAAGGGCCTGCAGTAATCAAAAGCTCAAGACCCGCTGATCTAAATAAGATGGCAGTCGAACACAGTTTGTGGATTACATTTGTGTTTTTGCCTCTGTGGATTTTTTTTCCTTACTTGCAACATATATACATAAAGTATACAAATTATTAAGATCATATGTGAATTAAAAAACAGAGCTCTAAGCTCAGATTTCAAGATGAAGGAAAGAATGCAAAACATCCAGTAAATCCTATCTATAATCTCTCTCTCTCTCTGCCTGGTGTTGCATATATATATATTTAACTTCTGATCAAACTCTTATACTCAGTACGGTTAAATTATGGAAAGTTAGAGCTGGGAATATACAATTACCTGTTTAAATAAAAGATTAACTAAGAAGTTATATTGTACTTTTTTTTTCATTGACAAAGTTTCTTTTACTTGTTTTTATAAATTCTATGATTTTTACATGAATCATTTTTCAGTTAGTTTTTTCAACTAGTTCAATTTATCTATTATTCATATTTTGATTATTGGTAACAGATTGGTACTAGACAATTCAAAAGAAATTTCATTTCACATATTTTTAATGTTCAAAATTTAAGATAGAGATTTGTAAACAGTACAGATGTGAAGAGAAAGTTTCTTAAATCATAAAAGAATAATTGGAGCTAGAACAAGATAAAAAGACTCTGTGATAGACAGTACTGTGTGTTCTCACTAGCTAATTATAATTTTTAGCAAAGAATGTATTCCTGCTCTTTTTGTAAACTGTTTCCAAGGGAATGTCTTTAGCATGAATTTACATTTTATCCTAACATTACTTATGATTAAAGAAAATGATTTAAAATTCTTATGTAGCAATTTTCACTTATTTTGACACATTGTCTAAATTCAAATTTCTATTATCATTTTTTTGTTTGTTTATTACTAAGATGTAATGTTTTTCTAAAAGAATGTTAATTTAAGACAAAAATGAAAGTCTTCATTTTTGTGTTGTAGACATATATGTTCCAAGGGGTGTCCTGAGGATGGGATAGCTAATGAGCAAGCAAGTACCATTGTGTAATGACAGCAATGTTCAGCTCAGATTTCTAGGCCCTGAAGATGTACCAGCTGTAAAAAAGCTATGTACAGAATGGTTCCCTATCGAGTAAATACTATGAGATATACTGCAGTAATGCATATTTTTTAAAAATCACTTATGCTTCTTTATAACATTTTTTTTATTAAAATATATGCATGAAAATGTTAGAACTTAGCATTATTTTGTTCTGTTTCAAATTAAAGAGAAAAATTATTTTCCTTTGAAGAATTAAATAATATTTTTGTTTCTATTTTCTGAAAAATCATTAAAATTTGTGTTCTGGTTAGAATGTTCAATGAGCATGTACTTAACTTTATGCTTATATTTCTTGAAAGGTAAATTTTTATCAGTTCAGCTAAACCAAATTAAAACATTTAAAGGTTACAATTGCATGAAATTTAACTTTCAAATATCCTTTTAATCTATTGGGGTTTTTTTTGGAAAGGGGGGGGGGGTATCTTATTTCTATCTAAGTTATACATTTTTTAAGGATTATTTAAAAAAAGAAATCTTAATTATTTTCCTGATTGAAAAAAGTGATTTTTTAAAAAAATAGCAATGGGAATTGCTATTTTAAATAGATAGAAGCAAAAATATGTCCTGAGGTGATATTGATTGATTGCTTAGTTTTAATTGATAAGTATAAAATGTTTGAAGACATGCATGTAAAAATTAATTCTGTTTTAAAATTTTTACTATATGTTATCAACGAAAGTCCAAATACATTATATTTGTAATCATTCTTAATTTAAAAAATTATAACCCATTCATTTCACTTAAATTAATGAGGAATATAATTGATAAATGTTTAATATAAAAAATGCAATTTTAATGTGTTAGTTTTGTGTGTAGGGATGTGTTAGTCTATTCTAATATTGATAAATCAAAAGAAATGGTATTCTTATAACACTAGATTCGGTTTTAATTTTGTTGTCTTTCGCTTCCAAATTGCTGAGACATTGAATGAATCACTTTCTTTGTCTTCATTAAACTGATGTGAATATTTTCATCCCATTTTGTTAATTGAAAGGATCTAATATATGATACACAGTATATGAGCATTTTTCCATCCACTGGAATGCCTTACAATATATTATAGTAAAAAATTCATTTATAAAGAAGTTAAAGGAATGAGATAATCCCCTCCCCCCTTTCCTAATTTAAATGTGCTTTTGTCTTATGATTTTACGCAGTTATATTTGGCCAAATTGAAGTCGAAATTCACACCTTTTTTCATTTTTGTATTGCAGTTACTTAAACCAAGTTAATACATAGTTCTGAAGTTCTATGTACAATGATTACATATATTTGTAGTTAATCAGATGATTATATGTTATTGGAATTTTAAAAGTTAAATATGTGAAGAGTAAAATAGTCTACAGCCTTTATTTTATTAGAAGAAACAATTATACTAGAAAAATCAGTTAACATTTTACTTGAAATTAACTACATATCAGTTTTGTTCAGATGACAAAAACACTTTTCTATTTTAAAATGACAATTTGAACTTCATCTATTGAGTTAATGTACAGTATTTTGTATTTCAAAAAGGTATCCTGACAGCTGGTATAAGGACATCACCTCTAGTAATAAGTTCTTTTCCTTAGCTGCTGTATACAGGGTACAAATTATTGGACTAGTTGTTGCGGAAATAAAAGCGCAATCAAAATGTAATAAAGAAGTAAGTATAAATAATATTGTAAATTATCTGATTTCTTCTGCAATTATGAATTATCTGTTTTGCCTATTTTGAATCTAACTATCAAAAAGATAATGGTTGGAATATTAATAATTTTTTTTCAAAATATGTAAACTTAATTTTAAAAATGTGTTTGAATTAATAACTTTTGTTTATAAAAGTTTTCATAATTCAGTAGAAAAATATTTCAATGATTAAACATTTTCACTTAATGTATTGTATTTCACAAATTTTCTGTATAATACATATCAATTTAATGAGAGCAGTTTTTAAATGCTTCAATTGAATGCTGTTAGGGTAGGGCATTAATGAAATTTCTGTGAAATATATTTTAACCTCAGTTTTCTTAATTGCATAGTTTATAAATAACATATTAGTATTCAATATTTTTACATAATATATTATATCAAATTCTAATCATAATCTTCATGTTGAAATTATTTATTGAGATGTGTTATTTGTTAAATTTTCTGTTAAAAAGAAAACATTTCAAATTACTTGGTATCACATGGATTTTTTGAATGAAATAAAATGCTTAATTTTTTTTAATTAATTGAATACCATATTTAGGTAAAATCTTAATTTGTATGAGGCTATTTTTACTTTTGCAGGATCAGGGTCTGCTCTCTTCACATTTTACCAAAAATACTAAAGTAGCTTATATCCTTACATTGGGAGTTGTAGAAGATTTCAGGAGAAATGGTATTGGTAAGTATGTTCAAATATATATATATATTTGGAAATTTTAAAATGTGGACTTATTTATTAAAATTTGAAGTTTTTATATGAAGCATATATAAATTAACAAATTATAGCTAAAAATTGTGTAAAATAGATTTTTACTTTAAAAAAATGTGCTCAAGATTGCTTATACTTTTCATTTATTGCAAACTAGCTGATATACCTGTTCTTCACATGGGTGAATTGAAAAATTAAACAATACAGATAGAAGGAAAAAGAAGTTTTTAATGAATTAATTTTATGTGAATTGCAAATGTAACAAAAAAAAAAGCTTTTTGCATATCTTAGCTGAACAAAAAAAACAACATTTGTTAAATTTTAAGTCTGTAGATATAATAGCTGTTAAATAGGATTTTTTTGCCCCATAACTCTCTTGTGGGTCGATTTTTGAAAACGCCTTCCTAAGCTGATCTCTGCTCAGCAAAAGAAACACATTGTTACAAATTTTGTGTAATAAACGCTTAAATAGTGTAAATTTATATCTGGATGTGTAATACATTAATATCACTTTCTGTTGTATTTATTTTATGTTAAAATTGTAATATTCACGAGCAACGCTGTTCCTTACATTATTATAGTGATTCAATGGAATCATAACAAAATGTTGGCGACAAAGCAAAGTTGGCGTCATTTTTGGCGACTATGTTGGCGATGGATTTAATGGGGCAGAAGTTGATATGCTATAGCGCCACCTGGTGGGGAACTACAACAAAAAGGATTGCACAAAAACCTTTTCCAAAAAAAGAATACATATATTTGCCAATTTTCATAGTGATCAATTGATAATAAAATCACAAAAAAAACCTGCATTGAAATAAATTATCAATTTTTATTGCATTTATGGTTCACTATTTTGGTGATAATGGCTTACACATAAAAGAGGTAAATGCTGTCACGAGCTTTTTTGTATACGTTATTATATACATATAACTCTAACGGTTTTTACAGCGCACGCCAGAATAGCTTGCAGATGGCAGAATTTTTTCGTACACTTACTTGACATTTATCATTATATTTTGGACACTTCATACAATATCTTTATAAATTATAGCCTATGTGTTATTCTGATGTATAAGCTATATTATTGTAAAGTTTCATTAAAATCCATTTAGTTGTTTTTGCATGAAAGAGTGACAAACATCCAAACTTTCGCATTTATAATATTAGTAAGGATAGGTGGAAAAACCATGTTTTGTTTGGATTTTTAAAAAACTTTTTCCTAATTATTATCTGCTATATTGGCATGTAATAAAAATGATTAATTAAACAAAATACATAATATCTTTTTTTTTGTGCAAAAAATGTAAAATTATTCATTATACTTATAAAACCTTTTTGTATATGAATACTATGTAACTAAATCCATAAAAAGTCATTCAAGTCTGATTTTTTTTTTGTTTCAATGTACTTTTTATGTATACGGAAACTTGTAATCTATAAATGGGTAGAAAAATATTTTTTTATATTTTTACTCTAAAAAATCTACTTGAATGAAACTGGTATTTCATAAGGTACAAGTATGTATTCTTTTAAGCTTAAAATATTTATTTTAACATTCTTAAATTTCATTCTAACATTACTGTAGAAATAAAAAAAATAAGGTTCTAGCATAAAGTTATAGATTTTAATATGCTTTTTAAAAAATCCAATTTCAGCTACTCTTTTGCTAAACAGCCTAGTCGATCATCTGACAAAAAACCCTGATGGCAATAGTTGTAAAGCTGTCTACTTACATGTTTTGACATCCAATACTACAGCTATTCAGTTTTATGAGCAACGGAACTTCACTCTTCATTCCTATCTACCTTTGTATTATTCAGTGCATGGAGTTGCAAAAGATGGATATTCCTATGTTCTCTATATTAATGGAGGGCATCCTCCCTGGACATTTATATATCCTTTTTTGGGCTACGTAATGAACAATTTTATTTTTTATTTAAAGAAAAAAGATAATTTGGATTAGCATTAGATTTATATTGAATAATTGTATATATGTAATTTTTAACATAAATATATTTGTATAATTATTTTTGTAAGTTTCCACAAGCTTTTGTTATTATAGTAATTGTAGACAAATTTTAAATGGAATCTTTGGATGATGAAGGTAAACAAGCTTCATCCTTCAATATATATTTATAATAAATATTCACAACCATTTCTTGCATTAATAATACAAAAAAGTTTATTTTAATCTTTTATAAGAACCAAATTATAAGGTTTGCTAACAATTGATTTTTACAATAAAAATATTAAGCCTTAACTGTTATTACAGATTACTTAAAACATTGGGGTCAGTTTATAAGCCATTTTCAGGTGTGCATTTTGCCAAAGAAGATGTATCGTTTAATGCAAGGTTTTGTAACAAAATTATGGCCTGAAAGTTGGAGATCCCGCTAAATCATATTCTGTCATTTGTGCATAATTTTTTAACATATCTTTATACCAAGATTCATTTGTCTGGTGTCAAATATTTAATTATTCTGTACGTATTGTATATATTATATAAAGATATTCTTTGCAATTTTGTTAATTATATCAATGTACATTTGAATATTTATATATGTTTTATGTGTAGGCCGAACAAATTTTATATGTAAAAAAAAAGCTAAGCCTAAATTTTGAGTCTGTTAATAAAAAGTACAAAATGAACTTTTGTGGTTATTTAAAACACATTTTATGTATAAATTAAAAATATAACTCAGCAATAAAGATATTATTTGTGTGTTTAAATGACATTTGTCTTTCATATATTTTTTGTTAAGGAATATGCATAAAAATATTCTACAATGACCCAATTAATTAGATGGTAAAGTGATTATGAGTATGCAAATAAACTATCTTCTGTAGTATTACAATTGTATGCATGAAATTTTACACTAAAAATGAAATTTTTGATAGAACAAAATGTTTTATAGATTTACTTTTACTTATTGTAACAAGAAGCTAAAGAATTTATGAAGTTGAGCAGTTTTCCAACGGTTGTCTTTGCCAAATATATTAGGAGCCAGAAAAATGTCTCAATTTTCATGAAAACTTACAACATTGTTTTTTATACACCTGTTTATAACATATTTCATAATTTTTTTTATTTTAACATATTAAGGTTTAGGAAAGAAAATGTGGAAAAAAAAATAGATGAACTCAGATAAAAATATACAGTTCTTTATAGGATAACGAGATCAGAATGTAGTATTAATTTTGTACCAGATTGTATTATACCAGAAAAATACTCCAAAATAGGGTCTTATTTTTTAGCATTACATGAAAGATATCAAACTTCAAATAATTTTCAAATTTGGTAAGAGTATAATGTTATTAATAAAATGTAAGTTTTAAACTTCAAAGGAATTTTTTTATTCTGTTATCTCCAAAAAATGTTTGAAATATCTTAAGAAAATGCCATTTCTAAATAAATGTATGTTTTTATATACTTATCCTCTTCTGACAATTGTTAAATTACTTATGTTTTTATTTGGAAAATTATATTAGTTTAAAAAACATTACTCTGTAGAAAATAGTGACATTTTGAAAGTTAAAATAGTTATTTTTTGATAAAATTTAATGCATACATACAATTTCTAAATGAGAAGTCTACATATCTCCATAGACTTAAAAATTTATACTACTATGTAATGCAGCTCAAAATTAAAATTGTGATATAGAAAAAAATACCTTTAAAAAAATGTACCAAACATTTTGATTTTATCTCCTTCATGGGCATACAGGAAACTGAAGAATTTATGAAAAGTATCTATTTCAAATTATGTAAATCTGTTTATTAAAAATATAGTTAACTTTTATTTTTTTTTAAAAAAAACTAATACATTTTATATTTATGCTCATGGAAAGCATTTGTTAACTACAAATTATATTTTAAATTTAACATGAACTCAACTGTTTTTTTATATCCTATGTTTCACTTTTGTTTAAAAGGTAGAATTGACATTTGCGCCTAATTTTGAAAACCAGTTAATTCATTGAGTGTTACTTTTGTTATTTACAAAGCAAAGAAAAAAAGTCAATTTATTAAGATTCTATATACAAATTTGCTTCTAAATTTATTTCCAAATTACTAGATAATATGTCTTCTTCCCTAAAAAAAAATTTAAAAAAAAATTATTAGTTTACAAATTTAAATGGTTCAATTTGTCAAATAAAAGGTATGAAAAATGATTTACCAATTCTTATTAATGAAACCCCATTTGGTAAAATATATTGATCAGGAATTATTACGAACTGAGGCGAAGTTATTCGTTCAAAATTTAAGTATACTCCTCCACCACGAATAATGCGATCAGCATCCTCTAAAAATACAACAAAATAAATATAAGTTAACATAATTGTACATAAAATTAACACAAAACATAAACAGTGCTTTCTAACCTTTCTGTACTTACCTATTTTTCACAAAATAGTTACTCATTGCCCCTCAATTTTCACATATAACAATTTAATTTCATAATTTAATGAATTACATAACTGTACATCATATTGTGTGTTTGTATTGTACTTTAAAAAATATTTATTTACTGTGTAATTATCTGATCTAAACATAGTAGAATTCAAAAGCTCCCTTTCTATAACGAGAAAAATGTTTGCGTAGTTATGTTAATGTTTCTGTGTTACTGCAACCTTACCCTTTTCTTAAAGTGGTTTGTCCCAAATCCCAGGGTCAGTGGCTGGCCGCGATGTCTTATTTTGTACCCAGTGATTGAAAGAAATGGCTTTTATTGAGCGGATAATTAATATCAAATTTTCTGCTTTCTTGGGAAAAAGTGCTACAGAGACTTATGAAATGTTAAAGCATTTGTACAGTTGTGATACATTATCGGGAACGCAAGCTTTTGAGTGCCATTAACGTTTCAGAGAAGGCAGGGAAATTGCCGAAGACGACAGACGCTCTGAATGTGAGCAGACTTTTCACACTGCTGAGAACATTGAAAAGGTTTCTCCTGCAGTACATAAGAAGAGGCTTCAAACAATGCGCAAATAGCAGAATCAGTTAAAATATCTAAGGAAACATGTCAACAGATACTAGCTAAGGATCTTTACATGCGTAGGGTGCATCAACACATTGCAGCCAGACTCTCATCAATTTTTCGGGGATACATGATTCAACAAGAGGGAATAAAATGGCTTCATATTTTTCACTTGTTAGTACTATTTACTCTAAGGATCTCAAATGGGATTCTAATTTATCACACAAATAAGAAATATTTGACTTGCCCTTTCTTTCTGTTGCATTCTGTATAACGAGAGCTACTAACTCGCGAACGTAAAATTCTATCAACAATTCTTCTCTCCCAAATCGGTTCTTTAAAGCTTCAATTGCTTTTTCATAATTTTCAGATGTTGGAGGGAAACTTTTAATAACTTTGCGAGCTCAACTTCCTTAAACCATGCACTGTAATAAATATTGAAGTTTATCCTCCGGCGCTAAATCCTGGTCAGTAAATATTCCTTGAAATTGGCTCCAAAACCCTAAATAGTCTTTCAATTTGCCACTGAAATGTAACTATTCAATTTTTGGTTGGGGCATTTTTCTTTTTTCATTTGGGGATGAAATTATGGATTCTGCTGTTCTGTCAAAACACATTTTATTTAAAAAGTTTTCATTTTTTACTCTCACTAAATTCATTTTCTCTCGATATTCTTCAATTTTACTATATTCATTTTCAAATTCTTCATCTGTTCCGATATTATTCAAAATTATGTCATCACTCATTCTTTTAATTCACTATAAATACAATCTTAAGTTAAAAATTTTCTTGTTAGAACTTCCCCATTTGGCACTTCTTTTTCGAATTCCTCCATTAAGCTATTTGAGTCTTCGTAAACACAGTGCGAACCGACTTTCGTTTTCTCAATATATCCTCCATAGTCGTGATGTCACGTTTAATTATTATTTTTAATAACCACACACACAACTTGCCTATTTCCATATCACGTACTTGGTTACCAAAAGGTTTTGTCCAATTTATAATGAAACAGATTAGTTAAAATAATTTACAACCACAATAAACTCAACAGCCTAAAATCTTTTTATTTATTTCATACTGTCACCATTCACATAAAACCATAAATCTTTTTCATTACAAAATCGTTTCAATACAAGTTGAGTTGTTTCATTTATTATTATAAACTTCTTAGAGCTTTGAATTTATATTTCAGTCTAAATACATATATTAAATTACATCTTGTGGTTATGATATGAACATTTGTTAAATTTGCGAAATCTGGTATGTGCTGCTCCAATGGCAAAGTCAATTTGCCACCACTGGCTGAACCACCAGAGCCACTTCTAACTTATGTGGTTGGAACTACTCGGGAATCCAAACACTTTCTACAGCATATTCAGAATTACAACTCATGTTTTCGAATGCCATCATTTGAAGCGGAAAATCAACAAGATCCACAATTTTTGCAAATTTATTTTATGGATAATGCGGAGAAAGAGAAATCAACGATGCATGTAAAATATGGCAACATATCGAGAAATTATTGCTGAATTACCATCACCATTTCACGAACACAACTGCTTGGCCAGAGACTTTAAATCTGCTTTAGAGGATGTGAGATCAGATGACTTGAAAGTCATTATCAGAGAAGATAAAGCTCCATCAAATGAGCATGAAAGACACTCCAATGACTCCTGAAGTTGCTGTAATTGTTGGAACAGAAATTATCCGGCGAGATACTTTTATTAAAAAGAAAGATCAAACCAAGCAAGGTGTTGCTGAAACACATTGATCATATGACGCACTTCAATATCCAATACTGTTTCCACGAGGAGAACACGGATATCATCATGAATTGTATCAAAGTAATCCCATTATACGTGCTGTATGGATTTGTAAGCATGTATGGCGTATTCGGCTCTCAAGCTAGCTGCCATTGAATCTAAACAAATCTAAAGCTGAAAATCTCTTTTGTAACACTGAGAAAATATCTAGAATGGCAACTGTATTGAAAACATGTCAACTCTTTGAGATACATAAATTATATTCAAATATGAGCTGAATAAAAAGAAAACTTAAAAATATTATGTTGTTTTATGCTTAATTATAACTCTACAAAATTATAAGTGAAGATTAATTTGATTGCATTCAATATTTAAATATAATATTAAATCAATGTATTACAACAAACAGTGGTCTAGTCATTTCTAATAAGCTTGTATGGGAGTCATCTACTTAAAATTACTGATAAAATAAACACTTTTGCCTTAATAAAGGAATGATTTTTTTTTATTAACATATCATTTCAAAGCAACACAATAGCTACAGGCAATGTATCCTGTAATTTTGAATTGGTCAAATGTCTAACATGATACCTGAGCTCCAAACTTCCATACCACAATTCTGAGCCTCAAGATATACTAAAAGCAACATACTTATGGCACAGATTAAATTTAAAAAAACAAAAATTCACTTTGACATCTCACTAATGTTTGTTTTAATTGTTGTAACAAAGCTGTATATTTACACAAAAAACAAGCAAGTGACACTTTACTATTTGAACACATAAATGACAAACACAGTTATTAAAACATAAAAATACATAACCTCACAATAATATATCATACAGAAATCAATTTGATGAAAATTAATCAAAACCAAAATAGGCATTCCAAACAAAGTATTTTTATCACTTTGTCCTTAACTGTTTGTTGGATTGGACGAAATGAGAGAGTGATGTCATTCATAACAATGTGCATCAGCTTCTCTACAAACTTCTACACCCACAAATGCAAAACATACTTTAAAAAAGTTTAGATTTTTCACACTAGTTATTTCAAAGTGCACAAAGGTAAAGTTTTTGACCATAAGTAATATGTTTGTAACCATTTATTAAAATTGAACAGTGATCAGAAAATTTTAATGAACAATTAAAATTCATATTACTTTGCCATGCCTATGCTCTTAAGTGAGATTATAATTGCTTTGCAAAGTCATTTTTTACAACACTAATTTGACTGTAGCATGTTCCTTTACAAAAATATCATGCCTCTGATGGATACACTAACAGATTAGAAAAAAAAAGGTTAAAAAATAAGAGAGTTTTTTTCCCCCTTAATATTTTTATATTGGGAATTCTGAATCAAAAATTATTCTCATTTATAAAAAACCCTGCTATATTTAGAAATTCCAATTTAATAGAATCATCACAAATTCATAATTCTAATTTGTTACAAGTATAAATCACACACAAAAAAAAATGTGAATTACAATACAATTACGACCATAATTTAAATTAGTTTGAAGCATTTAAAAAGTATGAAATTATTTTCTGTAGAAATAAAATTGAGATACTATTTAGTATCATGTTATTAGATTATGTAATATATATATACATTCGGGTCTTTATTTAATGGCTAAATGCCACAAAAAAAATGTTAAACAGATTCATCTTTCAATGGTAAAATGTTCTTGGTTCCACAAAAAGTTCGTAAAATGGAAGTCTGATTGTACATATACATAATGAGATTTTAAAACATAAAAAGTAATATTACTGAAAAAATAAATTATTGAAGTTGAAGAAAATGAATAGCATATATTTTTGTTTTTTTATATTTGGGTTCCTTGTATTGAAAACAAGAAAATATGTGAAAGAATTTTTTTTTTGTATTAGAACTAACAATATTTATTTTAAAAAATACCCAAAATTGTATCAAATAAAATAAAAGGATTAAAAAAACTAATTAGAAAAAATTATAACCTAAAAAACATTAAACGTTTTGTTGGAAATAATCTAGTACACAGCTTCTATAAGAAAATTTTAACATCTCTAGACCTAATAACCAGTTTCAATAAAATTGAATTTTGAACACAAGTTATTCTTTACTTGCTTCTTATTTTAAAAAATCGTATTTAATAATGAAAAAAATTTTAAGTTAATTAATTTTGTTACTTAAACAAATTAATCCATTTAGATTGTAATTGATAGTCATAAAGACAATATTAATTATTTTTATTTATAGTAAAAATATTGAAAGAGCATAATGTTTACAAAAACATTATTCACTCTCTCCCTATTCATTTACATTATTATTTTGATTACAAAAGCATGTCATAAAAATGAAATATTACTACATATTCTTAACAACAAAAAAATTCACAAAAATATTACAATATTTTAAAATACCTTTTTTTAAGAAGCAACCAGCTTTCATTGTAAGATCTAACAGAGACATTCCAGGTTCAAATAAAATTTGAGATGTTGCAGAAAGGGGAAATACTTGATTCATATTTTGCATATTTAATTTTGCTAATGATTCTATGTCAGAATGAAATAGAATTTTTGTAGCAGTTTCTGCAAGATCTAAGCCTTGATCTAAAAAAAATCACAAGGGATTACTTTACTCACTTCCAATTCTTTAAATTCTATATGCATCCTAATATATCTATGTTTATTAATTATTACACATGACAAAAAAATTAGCATTGCACAAATATAATCAGATCTCTTAAATAATATATATATATATTTAATTAAATTCCAAAGCATGAAAAAACATTAAATTGATCTCATCTTCTTAAATATACAACATACACATTAGACAGAATCTACAAAAAAGTATACCCTATATAAATTCTATGCATTATATAAATATGAAAATCAGTACGCAACATAACTAAAAGCCTGCCTTGGGGGGAAAAATTAAGAATTATTTTTAAAATATCTTTCAGTCACAGAACATAAAAGGGGGAGGAAGGAATGCCAGTTCAAACAAAATGAGAACAATTTAGTTTTTTAAATATTTTAAATGAAATAAAATTCATCTGTTCCCAGAGAAAAACTATTTTAATTACTATAACTCTATGAAGAATTATAATTTATAAATAATTTTGATAACTTTGCTATAAATAATGCAAAAATAATACAGTTGATCCTCATTACTGTACTTTACAATATTATAAATATCAATTACCCTAAATTTTAAAGAACTACTATACTCGCACTCAGATGATTGTTGTTGTTGTGTCCTTCCCGCAGGGAAGGAATGAAAGTTGCCATTGCCTAAACTCAGATGATTAAAGAATTAATAAAAACACATGATTGTAGAATTAATGAACACAGCAAAAATCCTCTAGTTAACATAAAGCTTTTTTAATTTAAAAACATACCTGAAGTGAGATACATATTCTACAGTACCCAGTAAAATAATGAAGGTAATGTTTTGTGAAGAGAAACTAATAGCACTTTATTTGTAATGAAGGTAATAAAATCTATGTTATTACATCGTGCACTTCAAGACAATACATATATGCTGAACTTAAAATTGTCGTGCTGATTTTGAAGTAAGCCCTCAACTTTTTTTATAATCATCATCCCAATTTTTGTGCATGTGTGCCTAAAGGCACAAATTTTTAATTTAGATCAGCAGTTGCCCACCTTCAGAACTTCATCGACTACTAAAAGTATAATTTTACATTTGGCACTCCTCTAATATGACACCACTGTATGTTTCACTATGGAAGACCATCATAACTTAATTGTCCCTCATTTATGTCACTATTTACATTTTCATGTCACTAAAAAATTAACTTTACAAAAAGCAAAGCAAACTGGCAATGAAAAGCAATATCAACAAACTAAAATATTATACCACCAATTTACCACGACTGCCAACTCTCATTTTCACACGTCGCTAGATACGCCAGCAAAAGTAGCTAAAAAGTTGCTAAATTCAGAAAGAATTTTGCTAAAGGTAGTTATAAAAATTTTTTTTAAGTAGAATTCATATTCCATAATATGTTTTGTTACTTGTTTTTTTTTAAACTGGATCTTCATAAAAATATAAATAATGTCCTAATTTTTCTGCAGACTATCAAAATATTTCATCAGTTGGCAACCGCCGATCTAAATTACCAAAAATTTTTATCTAATGCTGCAAATCAAGTTTAAATCCAGTTTTAAACTCCCTTTTCTATTGCTTTAATATATGCCATCAGATCAAATAAAAAAGTCCACACCTCCTCTTTCCATCAGGGGTTTGAAGTTAAAACAATGTGATGAATGCAGTCCCTGTTAATATTTAAGAGTGTCTTTTAAACTTCCAACACATCTAAATTTCAGTTTTTTTTCTTTAGATTGTGCAGTAATAATTTTTCTTTGAAAAGAAAATATGGCAAGAAAATCTCTAAAATAGTTCTTAAACATATATCTGGAATCATTCAATTTAGTGCACTGTTTTGATAATTTTCTATATTTTAGAATATAAAAGAATTGAATGTACTAGTAAATTAACACAAAAGTAATTTGATTTTACATGTATATTTGTTCCTCTCCACAACTTGTTAAAATGTTTCAGGTAGTTTTGAACTCTTGGAATTCTAATATTCAATATCTTCATTTGTATCATCATTTTTGTTTATAGTAATTCCCATATATAGAAAGGTACTTATCTCTTCTATTGAATTAATATAACTGCAAATATTTAAGACAATATATCAATGTTAAATGAATAGATGGATTATTAAAAATAGAATTAATCCAAATTCTTTAGCCTCTTCAGTAGGATGTGCCAAATGAAATTCTTTGGACTGTGCACACAGTATGTGTGTTCATCTCCAACAGAATCACAAAGACTGGATTTCCCTCCAGTGCCTCCCCTTTGTGATTCTCATTGTTCCTCGGTCATTCTTCTCTCCCAAACACTCTGAACATAAGCACTGGCTCTTACTAGTAAATAATTTTCATCAGAATAAGTAGAATTTCAAAACCAACTGCACTGGTACCTAGTTAACATGTTCTTTGCACCAAATTAACAGGTACCAATAGTAGTAAACTATTGTAAGTAGAACACAACTGACCAGAGGGAATATATGCCATATTCTCCCAATCATCAGTATATGGTATGCTTCAAAGCAATTATGCCCCTGGATGCAGACAGTTATTAGGACAGTCTACATCAGAGGTGTCAAACTCATGGCCTGCAGGCCGCATGTGATCCACGACAAGCATTTTTGTGGCCCAGTCAAAAATATAAAAATATATAAAAATAAAATATCAAAATTTCTCCCAAATAAGAAAGATAGTAGCAGAAAAAGAGGGGTCAAAATGTCAGGACGTACATATTAAATTTTTATTGTTCTTTTATATATGTTATAATGTATTATTCAAAATAAACCAACATTTCTATTAATTTTGATTTTTTTTAACAGCCCACCTTAAGTTAAACCTTGTTTATTTGGCCCAAGTCAGCCTTCGAGTTTGACACCCTTGGTCTAGATGTTTCTATTGCTCTAGGACTCTCTCATAGATTTTTGTTTATGGCAATCTGAGGCTTCATGCCAGTTACCAATAACACTCTGACACTGCAGCAATTCCTTGTATAAAATTTACTAACTCTATTTTGCTTTTTATGACATACATTCACAGCTGTCCAATAGCTTACTTCAGGTTGAAATACAAGAATACTATTTTAGAAAAGATGTATAGTTCTTTTTTATTCCTATAAAAAATCTTGCTCTACAGCACTTTTTTTCAGTGATTCTCAAATATTCTTAATTTATGTGCATAAATCTATATATATTTTTTTAAAATTTTTAATATTATTTCAATAAAAATTACATTCAATATTCTCAAAATAACAATTAAAAAATAGTGCATTTCATTTGGTAATAAAGTCAAACTGTTTACCTCCATGAACAAGTAAAGTTACTTCTTCAGAGAGTTTCTTCTGTGCTTTACGAAGATCTGGATTTTTCTGAAATATTCAAATACAATACAATATTAAAATTTAAAGTATCATTTAATGCAATTCCTTCCAATTATTGTTTTTAATCAATTATTGTTGTGAATGTAATTTTTTTTTAAAACTTATACTTAGTTAACTAAAAACACTTTTTTTCAGTTTTGCATGTACAGAGTTTACTAAATGAGTATTTTTTGTAAAAAATAATTCATATAACAAGCAAATCAGATAGGAAAAAAAAAATGATTTGCTAAATGAAAGAAATTTTGATAATGAGTAATAAAGAGAGAGGAGGTCCCAGAATATGAGCCTTTTATATCAATCCAAGTTTAGCACTCATTCTACAAGCATCTTAATGTCGTTTATGATCCCAATTTTCAAACTTGCATTTAAACATAATTTCGTACAAAATTCAAAATCTTCTTAACAATGTCCTGAAAGAAAGAATTAAAGGAAGGCAGTCATAAGAGAAGAAAAATAACCATACAAATAAAACACAAAATCATTGAAAAGTGAGAAAAAATGTGAGGGTGATGGATCTAGAAAGTACATAGATTCGACCTACATCAGCAATTTGTACAATTCTCAAGGACATGATTAAGAAGATAGATGCTTTAAAGGTAATGGCAAGACTATTTACTCAACAAATTTCAAATGCTTTTCTCTTGTAGGTACACAAAAGGCAATGGCAAACCAACACTATTAAAAAGAACAGCATTTGTGAGAAGGCATAGGTGATTTTCATCAATATCCTTAAGGAAGCCTAAGGATCATCAATGGCCAAAGAAATATTTAATAACCACCATGGGTGATTCAGTATCCACAGCACAGTGACACAAATGCAGGATAGAGCTTCATCAACTGCCTCACAAAGCTAAAAGATAAGGATTAGTTGCAAAAACAGGTTTTTTACGACAAAATGAGATCTTCTGGGAAAAGATACTGAAGCAAAACCTATATGATAGTTGAGAATACATTTTCCCTCTACAGATCAAAAACAGGCCTTTACCCTACTGTTTTGTGCCAGTGCAAGCAATGACTTAAAAATTGAACCACTGCTTATTTACCATTTAGAAACTCCGTGAACATTTCATAAGTATGAAGTCCAGAATAGGTTAAATGTATAGTTCAATGACAAGGTTTGCAAGTCACAACTGTGTTTTAGTGATTGTATCAATGAAGTGTTTGCTCATCTCTATGAAAAAATGTTTGCTTGAGATGAATCTGCCATGTCATATCTCGCTTATTACTTCTTATTGACAACACTCCTTCCAGTCTTCCAAGCCATTAAGATGAACTCCTTGAACAATTTAAATTACTCATTGTCCAGTTTCTGCTTCCTAATACCACTTCATTAATCTAGCTTATATATCAATAAGTTATTTCTAACTTTAAGAAGCTCTACACCAAAGCCCTCTTCGAGCATTGTTTTGAAATGACCAAAGGAACTAATCTCACTTTTGGAGAGTTTCAGAAATATCAGTCCCATCTTTCCACAAGATGATCCAAAATATAAGTAAATAGATTACCAAGAAAATCTTCTATTCTGCTTGAAAGAAGCTTTGACCACACAGCATTATCACATGTGATTTTAAGGGTCTCAGTGCCTTGTGAAGTATGCAGCCAACAAAATTCTTTCTTTAGCCAAGACCTTGGGATTGGAGATGGATAATAGTTATATTAATGAACTCATAAAAGAGCATAGTCAAGAACTGACTACCAATGAACTTATGTGGTTGCATTATGTTTCATAGCAAGAAGTTGGTTAAGTGAGTTTATCAAAGGAGGAAACAGTAATAACCTTCTAGTACAATAAGGAAGATTGTTGCATTATACATTCAGAAATATCACCCTAATGAGGCAGTAGTTATGCTTTAATTTATTCACTGATCACTGATTTAGTACCACAAATTTATTTATGGTAATGTGTAGAATTTTCATCAATTCTTATGCATAAGAATTGATGAAAATCTATCTGTACATAGGTTTTTCATATGCATAAGAAAAAACCTATGTACAGATAGATCTTAACTCTTTCTAGTAAAAAAAAAGAATTAGGCATGTTTCAGAAACTAAAAATTTAGATTTGTTTTGTTTTTAGCAAATCAAATTCATGTTCCAAGTTGATCCATTCTGTAAGAGAAGATTTTTTACACTTCTTATTACATATATAAATATCTTTAATTAAACAATATGCACAATTTTTTAAGTATCTTTTTCAGCTTAAAAAGCAATATATTTCAGATTAATTTACATAAGAAAAGTTATTTTACTTTATGAAAAATTTGCATTACGAATAAGGTTCTGGAATGAATTATGATTATTGAATGAAAGTCCAATGCAATGTTAAACTCAATGTACAAAATCCTTAAAAATTTTCTTTTTCATTTAAATTAGAATAAAATCTAGTAAATCCCATTCAACTGTTTTTAGAATAATGTATTAGATATTTTCATCAATTTCTAACTTGTTCTTTTTGAAAATAGTTTTTTAAAAAAAAGTATAGATATTTGACATAAATTATAACATTTATAATAAAGGTCAAACAAAAGTAAAAATTTTAATAAAAATTGTTTTAATTTATATTTTTTTAATCATCATATTTAATAACAAGACAATATTACATTAAATTTATTTTTCATATATGTGTTATGTAAATATATTATATATAGAGAGAGAGAACGAATATTATACCTTATAAATTCATATAGAGCAGTTTTTTAAGAAAATTCAATTTCATAAAGTTCAGTGGCATATTTATACTGTTTTTTATTCACCTTATTAAATTTGCACTACACCATAAAAATAAACTACTCCAATAAATTTAAATCCATTTGAATTAAAAATATTTTTTTAAATCTTCTATCAGATTAGTTAAAAAAAAAAAAAAAAACAAGCAAGTTTTAGGAATACTACATTACGATTTCAAGAAAATAAGAAAGGAAATGTTTAGTTTTTAGAAAAAAACAACAGTTTGAAATTTAAGTGCTCTGGTATTTGTATTTTTAGAAATTAAACCCTGGGTATATGTATGCAATATAATGTGCCTATATCAAATCATTTTTGATATTTTGTAGTTTTCTGCATTTTAAACTAAATTACACATTATAAGTGTCAAAGATCTGAATAAAATCATTATGATTTATTATTGTACATAATAATATAAAAAGTATTTTAAGAAAACAGTACTTCAATGAGTATATTCTCAGTTTGAAAACATTAGTTTTGAAGAGTGAAAAAACTGCAGTTCCTTACCAAGTGCTTATGTAAGATGTCTTCAATTTCTTCAACATTTAAGAAAGTAAAAAGTTTTAAATAATAACCTACATCAGCATCAGGTAATCTCATGAAAAACTATAAAGTTAAAATCAACATTTCAATTTTCAGTAAAATATACCATTAAATAGTATTTAAAAACTTAAAAGTACCAAAACAATTAAAGTATTAAACAATAACATGTTTATTCTACATATTACAACATTTTACACAAAAAAGTCATTTCATAATCAATTTCTATGTATGAATATGATAATTACTGATCATACTGTAACTTGATACAGTCACTTCACATTTCAAAAGTTAATAAACCTTTTTAAAGAAATACAGCATATTTTTTTTTAAAAAAATGAAAGGTATTTTGAAATAGTATGTGATAAAAAAAGAAACAAAATGAAAAACCTGAAAAAAAATCCCTATAAAACCTCAACATGTTATTTCTTATTGATATTTTTACAATTTAAATTTTATTCATAATTATGATAAATGATGTATCATGATTTTCCAATAATTTGATGGATAATCATTAAGTGCTTTCCCTCCCCATCATCTCTTTCTCTAATTTAAAATAAGCAATATTTGAATAATTGAAACAGATTTTTAATGCTCTTCATTAATAATTAGGATGCACCATATTACACATTTTTTTCCCTTAAAAGAAATTAAATTGTTGCATAATCCTCGTATTTATTCCTATCTTTTAAGTATATTAAACAAAATATACAATTCACATAAAAAGTATAGCCACTTTCAATAATTTTTTCTAACTTTTTCACAGCATAATTTGAATTAATAGTATTGGGTAAGTGCAAAAGTCCTGGTCTTTCATGACAGCAAAAAAAAAAAAAAAAATCAAAGAACACTTAACTTAATGTATACAATATAAGGTTGCATGTATTCACCATTACTACCAATGACATTTTGTCCCCTGTCTGGTAGGAGATGAAACTACTCTCTGTTAATCTGTAGCTTGGAGTAAAAATCTTAGATGGCTGTTTTTGTACCATCAAAATCCAAAATGTTTTGATGGAAAGAGTTAGTCCAGACACAAAGCAAATGTTAATCAGTAGGAGCCAAATCAGGAAAACAGGGAAAATGAGGTGAATCTTCCCAACTAAATTACCCCCACTTTTTGTTGAATGATCATAACAGCATGGGACCTTACATTATCATAGAGGGGTGGATGAGCAAACTGACAAAACTGCAGTTCATTGCAATCAGTATGGATAAATGTAATTAACTGAAGACAGTAGAAGCTACCATAAATAGTTTAGTTAGGTGGCAAGATCTCTCATTGAATTATTTCCTGTATATTTCCCCATCACACATTCAAAAAAACCTTCAAGGGATCAAAATCTGATTTCAATATTGATCCAGGTATTTCAAATATCTAACATTACTCCTGTCACAATCTGTTCGGGAATTTTTCATTTTTTGAGCCAGGGATAAATACAGATAATGATATTCTAAACCTGTTGATTTGAAATAAGCACATATGAAACCTAATGAACCAACTTTCTGTTAAAACCTAATATTTTCAACTTTTTTTTTTTTAACTGTTCTTATAGCTTCATGAACAGACTCTTCTACAAGTGAAAAATGTCCATATCTTTCCTGATCTTGATAGCTTCTGTCTCTTTCTACAATTTATGAAACCATTGATGCTATGTATTATCAACTGTATCCACCACATGAACTTGATGTTTCCAATTATCACAATGTTGTGTGACATCAGTTTAACTGGAAATTATCCCCCCCCCCAAAAAAAATTGATAGAATTTTTGCAATAAAAACAAAAATATAATTTTACAAAATAAAATATTCTGCAATATAGAAAAAGATATGTAGTGTGGTTATTTTTAAGCACAAATAACATTGAAAACTAAGGAATTTTTTACTTCCATTCATGCAGTTAATAATATTAATTCAGATTATGAACAAAATAAAACTTTTATTTCTTTTCATATTTTTTGTAGCACATTTCTATAAATATCCTAAACATTCTGAAATAAATTAAGTTCATATAAACAGTAACCTTCATTAATCCACACCTTATTAAACTGAATGTTGCATAATCTAGACAGCCATTTAAAAAAAATTGTAGTCATTCAATGCAAATAAAAAGCTTTCTTTAAGAGGGCTTTCCTTTTCTCTAACAAATGTTTAAACTTAAATATGATTTAAATTAATGCAGTAATTTATGAAAATAAAAGTTAAAGGCCTGTTTTAATTTACCTGGTAGAAATCAAAGGGAGATGTTCTATTTTGGTCTAGAAAAACAGCATTGCCAGCAGTTTTTCCAAATTTGTCACCAGTCTCAGACTGTACCAATGGCAATAGAGCCCCTACAAAATAAAAAGATTGCCACATAAAAACTTGAGGAAAAATTAAACTTTTTTTTCAGAATTATCTATGTAAAAAATGTTACAAAATTTTAAAAAGTATTATTGTTTACTATAGGCCATTAAAATTGCTACACTAGGAGGGAATGCATATAACAAAAAGATACTTATTTGATTAATACATTATAGTAGGAAGAATAAATAATTAGATTTTGAAGAAATTTGGAGGTATAAATCCTGAGAAATCAGTACCTAAAGCAGTCATCTCTACCAGCAGCAACACCACTTTTCTGCCTAGGCATGGAATTGAACAGAGATTGTATAGCCTGTACAAGTACAATAGTCTATGAAGCTTCAACAATGCCAAAATCCATCAATCACAATGATAGGTGAGTGATGGCATTTCAGTTGCACAGCAACTATGTTTTCAAGGTACTTTCATTTATTAATATATCTGAGGAATGTTTTGGTCAGGGCAACAATTGCACATGTTCTACATCAAGGAAGGTCAGAACAGCAGAGATAACCTGTGGTCATGTGCTGAACTGTTGAAATGTAACATAATGGAGTTCTTGAAGATACAACAATCATGAACTCAACTGAAATGATGACATGATGCCCCTCCTTCATCCAAATTAATCATTAATCCTACCATTGGAGAATCCAAGATGCAGCAAATGCCATTGCACTGTCTATGCAGACACTTGCCCTAAAAATGACTCAATTTCCAGATTCAGGAGTTACAATGTCAATACAATCCTTTAAGGCCATGCAACTAAACAGATATTTTTTTTCAGTTGATAGCGATGGAGGATGCTAAGATTTTGCCCTACTGAACTCATTAATTCCATATTCTGGTGACAGACATAGGTCTTAATTAAAGTCAGTAGCAATATTTTGGTAAAATAAACTGTAATACCAGTAGGTTGCAGTTCTACCTTGATTAAAGTTAGACATGTACATATAAACATTTCTCCTTTTTCATGAGATATAATAACCATCTATACCCAGGAAAGAATATTCAAATACCATTTCTGTTTGAAATCTGTTATACAATCTCTTCTTGTTTACAAAATGTAAGTGACATTATCAAGTACTTTACATGAATGAATTGAAAAGCTACCTATATCATAAAATTTTCTACCTGTCATGTGCAAATTTCATGTCGGTGGTGCCTTCTTGGTTTAGAAAGTATAATGGCCAGTAGCGTAATATATGTTACTAAAAGAATATAACTAACGTCAACTTTTAGTCTCATCCATCTCCTGATTTAATGTATCTATATACATATAGGAGAAAAGCAACTCACTGACTAATCACGATATCTCCGGAACTATTCAACTTACAGACTTGAAATTTGGTAGACATGTTCCTTTCATAGAGTAGAGATCCGCTAAGAATGGATTGTTTGCGAAATTCGGACCGCAAGGGGCATTACGGGGGTTAAAGGGCGTTATAGATAACTGTTTCCATTTTTAAATTACTTGAGGTACAATCTTGAAATTGGGTAAGCATATTCCTTTCAGAGAGTAGAGATCCACTACAATATGAGTGAAAATTGATCCGCAAGGGGTGTTGCGGGGGCTTAGGAAAAGTCATAGATAATTATTTTCATTTTTAAACTATTAGACGCACAGTCTTAATATTTGATAAATAGATTCCTTTCATAGAATTAAGGGGAGATATAAAAAAATATTCCAATTTTTAAACTATTAGATGCACAGTCTTGAAATTTGGTAAGCAGATTCATCTCATAGGATAGAGATACGTTACAAAATGCGTTTCGTGAAAATCGACCCCCAAGTGGCGTTAAAGATAATTATTTCCGTTTTTAAACTACTGGACGTACAGTCTAAAAATATGATAATCAGAATCCTTTAATGGATTAAAGGTCCCTATGTAATGTGTTTTGTGAAAATCGACCCCTAGGTGGCGTTGCGTCGGCTCAAGGGGTGTTGTAGTTAATATTTTTCCATTTTTAATTTATTAGACGCACAGTCTTCAAATTTGATAAGCAGATTCCTTTCATAGAGTACAGTTCCCCTATAAAATGAGTTTTGTGAAAACAGACCCCCAAGTGGCATTGGGGGGGGGGGCTCAAGGGGCGTTATAGATAAATATTTCAGTTTTTAAACTATTAGATCTACCTGCTTGAAAATTGGTAGGCATGCTTCTTTCATGGAATAAATATCCGCTACAAAATGGGTTTGGGGAAAATTGACACACAAGGGGTGAAGTGGGGGAAGGGTTAAGGGAGAAGTAAATTTCGATTTTTAAACTATTAGACGTACAGTCTTGAAATTTGGTAAGCAGATTCCTCTCAATAGGATAGGGATACACTACAAAATAGGTTTCGTGAAAATTGGCCCCCAAGCGGCGTTGCGGGGCGTTATAGATAATTACTTCCATATTTAAACTACTGGAAGTACAGACTTAAAATTTGGCAAGCAGATTCTTTTCACTGAGTACAGAACTGCTACAAAATGGGTTTCACGAAAATTAACCCCCAAGTTTCCTTTCGGGTGATTAAGGGGCGTAATAGATAAATATTTCCGTTTTTAAACTATTAGATCTACCTGCTTGAAAATTGGTAGGCTTGTTTCTTTCATGGAGTAAATATTCGCTACAAAATGGGTTTGGGGAAAATTGACACACAAGGGGTGAAGTGGGGGAAGGGTTAAGGGGAGAAGTAAATTTCGATTTTTAAACTATTAGACGTACAGTCTTGAAATTTGGTAAGCAGATTCCTCTCAATAGGGTAGAGATAAGCTACAAAATAGGTTTCGTGAAAATTGGCCCCCAAGTGGCATTGCAGGGCTTAAGGAGCATTATAGATAATTACTTCCATTTTTAAACTACTGGAAGAACAGTCTTTAAATTTGGTATGCAGATTCTTTTCATTGAGTACAGAACTGCTACAAAATGGGTTTCACGAAAATTAACCCCCAAGTTTCCTTTCGAGTGATTAAGGGGCATAATAGATAAATATTTCCGTTTTTAAACTATTAGACCTACCTGCTTGAAAATTGGTTGGCATGTTCCTTTCATGGAATAGAGTTCCTCTAACAAAGAGTAAAACAAAAATCGACCCCCAAGGAGGGTTGAGAGGGGTCAAGGTGAGTTATAGAAAAAAATTCCTGTTTTTTAATTGTTAGACCCACATACTTGAAATTTGTTAAGCATGTTTCTTTTGTTGAATAGAGATCCACTAAGAATGTATTTTACGGAAATCAACTCCTGGGGGAGCAGGGCATTACTGGGGCATACTGCGAAAAAAATTCCTTTTTTTGAACTACAAGGACTATAATAATGAAATTTGGTTTGTATTTTTCTTTTGTTGAAGTGAAATCTGCTAAGAACGGTTATTTTGGAAAACCACTCTCAAGGGGTTACGGGGGTATTGATAGTAAAAATTTCGTTTTTTTCAGTTAGATTTAGACTTGAAATTTGGCTTGCATGTTTATTTTACAGAGTAGAGATCCACCAAAAAATTGGTTTTGCGAAAATCCACTTCAAATTAAAAGTCACATCATTTATACTTAATTTCAGAATTACAAATCGAATTCTTAATGCTAGGACTTAGATATCAATAACTTATATATATAAACAGTATATATTTGTAAAACATCTTGAAATACCCAGCGAAGTGGGTGGCTAACGGCTAGTACTATTATGCATATAATATTTTCATTTTTGAGTTCAATTTATTTTCAGCATTAATCAAAGATAAAAACAGGTAAAGTAAACATAGTGAGTGCTTCACATTTAAAAACAAGAATAAAGTCTTTTTACTTTTCTTTTTAATCCACTTTAACAATTAAGTATCATTATTAAAATATTTACTAATTATGTATTAATTATTAAGATAAAATCTTAGTTCAGATCACACTTTTGATAAAAGAAGGAAAAAAGTATGTCAAATTACACCAACTTGTTTTTCTATATTGGATTTCTATCTAATACAGAAAGATCAATACTAAAATAGAATGCAACCAAAATTAGAAATTCACAAAAATACTAAAAAATTTAATACAAAATTATAGTTAATAAGATTAAAATGTTCTTCAAAAATAAATCTTGTAAATTAGTCTATTAAATTATACATATTGATAATAACTTTAACCCTTTGCCTCTCGCTCCCGTCAAATTCACGGGGTGAAATTTCCCTCTCCATTCCTCAGGCTCGTGATAATTCCGGGCTGGAGTGTTGAAGAGTACCTCGCCAAAAAACTTCAAAAAAATATATTTTTAAGTGCATAATATTGTTTATTTCTTAGTCTATACACCAGATGGCAGTACCAGATTATTTGTAACGTGTTTAGTGGACGGAGTGCATTACGAAGTTAGTGTCAGAAAGTGAATCATATTCTACTTTTAATACTTTTTTGTCACTGACTAAATGAAAATATGCGAACAGTAGACATTGTAGACCAATATATTGGAGATTACTGTATTGCTTGAAAACAAGGTAAGAAGTACTATAAGAAAATATTTTCTTGTTTGTTAGATCAAACTATTTTGAACTCGTACATTATTTACAAAAAACATGGAGGCATAAATCGTATTTGATGTTCTGTTTATCTTTAGTAGATGAACTTATTATAGAAAAGTATTCAGTATCAGAAACCATAGCAAAAAAACACTGCTTGGAGAATAATCCCAACCGTTTGAAAGTCATTTTATTAGACAGATACCTCCAACTAATAAGAAGCAACCATCAAGAGAATGTAAAGTTTGTTGTTCCAAAAGAGATGAAAACAATAAGAGATTCAGAAAGGAAACTCGGTACTAATGTCTGGATTGTGATTCCTTTGCATCTCATGCTTTGAAATTTATCACACAAGAAAAAATTACTAATGTTTATTTATTTTTTTCATAAGTGTAATAAAATTTTCATTTAATGTTTAAAACACATGTTTTTTAAAAATTTTTTTTCTTTGTTGGAAAACCAACATTCATTGATTATAACCCTAAATGTTTGCTTTCCTTAAAAAATTAAATTTCGCATTTCAAGCTAAAAATTAAAAATTAAAAATAAATACATATATGGAACATGTACTTAGTTTTATACAATTTTCTTGAATAAAAAAACAGGCGCTTTTAGGACCATTTTCTTCAAAATTATTTGATCATTAAGGGGTTAACACAAATTTGAAAATTATTTGATACACAAAAGTTATCAATTTTGCTTTCATTTCTTAATCTACATTTTAACTCGTCAACTATTTCAAAACATTTATCTATGTGCAATACATAATAGAATTACTTAAATTAAGGAGAATTATTTTACACATATTTTACATTACTTATTATTTTACATATAATTAAAGTTCAAAACAACAGCAATTCCTTAAGAATTGAGATTTTATTTTAAAGTTACATTACTTAATAATACAATTCCTCAGAAAGTCAAGAAAAAAATTTATTAATAGAAAAGGTTATTTTGAATAAAGTATTTTTTCCTAAAAGTTAAATCTTAACTGTTATTATCAAATTGATGCAACTTCATTTACACATAAAAAAAAATACTAATATAGATTAAATGATATCAAAAACTAATTTTTGACTTTATTTGAAATGGCAAGGTTCCATATCAAAATATTAAAAGATATGAAAAATAAGAATCTGTAAAATTAGGATGCATATGTAAACTATTATTTAATACCATACACAGGTTGATAAAGGAGTCCAGACACTAGGTTATATCCAGATGTGATATTACCTAGCTGGTCATTTCCACCAAACTAAAAAGGAAAAAAAAAGATATTTACTTAAAATGGCCTTAAAAGAAAATAAAGATCTAATTTAGAGAAAGAAAGGCTTACAAAATAGAGAATTCAACTATGTTTAACAATTTATACTACTCCATAATTTACAAATGATTAATTTTCCACAAAAATAGTTTGATTGAAACAAAAATAAGCAACATAATAAAATGTGATTTCTCAATAAATTACCAGAATATATTAATATTACCGTATTTTTGTATCTAAAAAAAAGTATTCAGAGTTTAGATGATGAGATCCATAATAAAAGATCCAATAATTAAAATCCATCAGTTTTAATATTTTTTTAAGAATTCCACTTATTTTTTTTAAAAAAATTACATTTAATAAATTGTCATAGTTCAAAACTTGTACTGTTGCTAATGTCACATGCTTGAAGTAGTCAGACTGAGGCGCGCAAAATTCATCATGGCATCGAGCTATATTGTAGGCCTGTCATTAGCCATAACTCTGAGCACCAAGCAGGTGACAGTAGGATTTGGCTTGGTTCCATCCCAATTTTGAGGGAGAAGACCATGGGAGTGGTCAAGGGCTTCCCACCTCTCCTCCCCTTCCATCAACCTCATAAGAGGACTTGCTGCTCGATGGTTTTTTAGAGTACTTCCATGCCCCGAAGGCACTATACATTTACAAACATCCATGCCCTCTCTGGGATTTGAATCCAGGTCCTATGGCACAGCAGTCAGCGTCACTAACCACTATACCAGATGCGCGACTCATACTGTAACAATGAAGAAAAGTCATCATACAGTACAAATTGGAGAAGATATAGCAGAAGTGAATATCTAAACAAAATCAACATGTGGAAAAACTTTAATGTTATTAACACTGGATCAATTAAAATTTCAGAAATCATTAAATCTCAGGGTTTGATAGTTAAATGCCCCCCCCCCCATCAAGGAATTACAACATACCAGTTATCATTTCTCACAAAGGACAAGAACATCTACACATTTAAATTCTGGATGATTTTTTATTATTCTGGTATATCATTACATAATTCAAACTTAAATAGTAGTATGCCATTGTTTTGTATGCATAATCGTGAATTAACTTTTTGAGTAAAAAAATGAAGTCAGATTGTTTTTAAAATGAATGAAGTTATGACTACCCACCAAACCTATGTTATGAAATATAGCTGCAATGTTTGTCTTATTTAGGAGAGATGTTTTACATTCTAAATAAAATTTAAAAAAATATCCCTCCATGGACTGAATGTGCAAGGTTTGGAAATTAAAGAAGAAAATGAATGCACTGATTTTAAATCAGCCGGTGGTCATCATATGTCAAAGAGAATAATGAGCCATTTTTGGCAAAACTAAACAGTTTTCTAATGAAAAATAAATTTAATTTAAACAGTCTTTAAAATTACATAATAGAGCACTTTTTCCAGTTGAAAAAACTATAAGATAATTAACTTTTTCCACAAGAAAAGACTAAGTAGGAATGAATAAAAAATCATTTGATACATAAAGTTTACCAATGAAAGAGAGGAAATAGCTTCTTAAAACTAGGGTTTGCAATCCCATGTCATATTTTCAATCCCGGGATTTCTAGATTACATTTTCCAAATCCTGGGATTAGGATTGGACTATTTATTAAAAATACCTACATATTAACATAGTTGAAACTGCATAATAAAACTGAAAATATAATTAAAAATTAATTTAATATTATTTTAACGAAACAAATAAAAAAATTAATTTGTCATAAAAACAAATAAAAATAGTACAAAATGAAATTTTTAAAAAAAGCATTTCTTCATTTCTTGTGCTTTTGTAAATAAGCTGATAAAAACACAGCTCTTCTAGCATTTCATCGTTGAAACGGCTTCTTATTTTTGTTACAATTTGTCCTGCCGTAGAAAATGCACATTCAAATTCTTTACTAATAGATATTATTGTCATTAAATAGGAGTATGTTCTTTTCAGGTAGTCACCACGTCTCCCTTTATTTAAAAAAAAAAGACATTTCTTTTTGAATTTTTGATGACAGTGTCTCAAATCTAATAGACTGCATTGGTGCATATACCTCTTTGATAACTTTATTCAGTTCTTAATGGTTTTTGTACACATAAATTGATCCAGTTATTGAGTCATAATGTGAATTAATTTCACGTGTTACCTCATTTGAAATTGAAGATCCAGTTGCATGAGTTGTTAATAATACAATGGGATTTGAAGTGTCTCAAGTCTTCCAAGCAGGTCCCCTACAATTAACGGCATTTAATTGAAGAACGAACTGTGAAAAAATCTATTCTTGAGATGTTGCTCATATTATTGTGTAAGCATTGCAGTGAGCCACTTAGATCTGTGCAACATTCTCCCATGTGAGAAATGTTAGAGCAGTGCATATATTTTTTTTACCTATAGCACTTATAATTGAACAAAAAAATTCTGTGTACATATTTCATAAACAAAATATAAATTTTTGAAAAATTAAATTCTTAGAAATTTTTTAAATAAATAGGAAACATTAAATGTAATACCAGATTCACAATACTTTGGAAAAAAATTTCAAAATATAATTCAGACAAAAATTAAATCCCGGAATTTGAAAAAACCACCGGGATCCTGGGATTTCGGGGCTGCAAACCTTATTCTTAACATTTCAACACAGATTTGATGTTAAAGTCTAAATTGAATTAAGAACAGCTTCCATGCAATAAAAAAATAAAAATAACAGCCATAAGTATTATGCCATTCAGAACAATGTATTTAAATGAGAAATATTTCTTAACGTATATGTAGCAACAAAATATACAAGCAAATATACAGAATATGAAATGCAACTGCAGAAAACTTCAATCGAGCTGAAGTTTGCTGGTTTGTGTTGAAGAATACAAGCCCTTACTAGTCATTAAATATAATGCAAGGGTTGGTGAAACCTAGAGCATGAATTAATACTATTAATAAGTAAATAACATCAATCTTATGTTAAAAAATTATAATAAAAAATATGCTTTTCTTCAATTATTTTTACATAAGGTATCTATGACATGTTGTGATCTATTTTAAATATGTTAAGATATATCCTTCTCAGTATGTGATGGGGTTTCCAGAAAAAATCTTATAGTTCTAAAGAATTCTTGAGTCAAAAAAGTTTGATGACCACAGTTAAAGATGAAGGTGTGTCACACAATGAAAAATCTGTCAAATTCTAATCACATTATATGGCCTTCAAAGCAACAAAGCTATTATTAAGATATTTTGAGCAACAGGGATCTCAAATAAAGGCTTAGTAAATAAAATCTGCATGAAAAAATAAAGAAATAAAATGCCAGTAAAAATTCTTCATAGAGTAAAAAACATTAGTTGTTGATAAAACACACTGAATTTTAAGTGCCAAAGTAAATATTCATTTTATTAACTACGTCATTTTTATTTTATAACAAACTGAAACTCGCACAGAAAATTCATATCAATGTTGGATCTTATATTATCACTTAATTTAAATTAATATTGTAACACTAGTTTTCATAGGTTCTTTATTGTTGAATTAATTTCTTTATAAGTCATGAGGCATATAAAAACCATGAATTTTTTAGGCCATATTTTATTTTAACTTTCACATGAAAAAGCCACACAACACACACACTTGAATATATATAATTAATAGTAATACATTACAACACAGATTGCTCTTGAACCTATTTTAGTCCCAGTTCAAAGTTCATTATTGTTTTTCCTCACCTTCCCTCACTGGTAAAGTTCTCTTTTATTCTTATATCAAGATGGCAGCCCTATCTATACTCAGTTGAGGATTAAGGCAAACCTTACAGTAATTTGCTTAATCTGCAGTTTAGTACTATAAACCCAAACCAGTGGTGTAACGTACACCCCCAACAACCCAAAACCTATATTATCTTATGGTTTTGCAGTCCTTTGTAAGAACTGGCTTGAGGCCTCAAACCTGACTCTGCAGGGGGCCCTAATACTTTCCATTTCACCACTGACCCAAACTACTGTGTGTTAATAGGATCATTGAATGTATATTAAAAATTCAATATAACCATGTTTTCCTGTGTATAACCCACAGATTATGTGCTAAAAAAAGTTTCAAATTCCCTTATATGTATTATATGCCACCACGAATAATTCAATAAAAAACTGCTTCATCCAAAATACGTACAATAAAGTTTTGAAAGAAATATCCTTTGTTTTATAAAGTAAATAACAGATGGGGTGCTGAAAGCTTTTTCTACTCGGCCGATGTTTTTCAGCTACAATCAGTTTGGTCCAATTATGTTCAAGAAAGAATTTGGTACCAAGAAAAGATATTACAGTTGCTAGTCACTGGCATCATTTTGCATTCTGTCTTGACCCCTGAGCTGATTCTTCCTAAAAATATTCGTTATATATCGTCATGTTGAAGTGGAAGCGTGTAAATTACACAGCTGATTTTGAACTAAATGTTTAAAAAAAAGGCTACCGAAGTAGGAAATCGGAAAATTACAAGATTGTTTAATGTAAACAAATCAAATATTCAATTGTGGTGAGGAAAAAAAATCAAAGCTAATTTTGAAAATGTAACCCAAAGCTTTTTAATTATGGACTCGATGAAGCATATCCCAGTGAGAATGTTAAAAAATCCCTGAAGTCTGCATCTGCAACTAATACCTGCAGGACTGACAAAGAAATTACAGCCTTCAAACAACGGAATTAACAGATATTAAAATTGAAAGCTTAGAAATTGTGGTAACAACATCCAATAAAGAAAAGAGTTTTACAAATTTTTTTTTTCTGTACAATTTATTATTTATAATTTTAATCATATTGTGTATTTTTTTTATCTAACACTACATTATTGGCAGTATATATTTTGGATTATTCGCCGCAAAAATTGCCATGAATTATGTAACATTTTTTATTTTTCCACTCGAAAAAATGGCTTTAAGGATAATATACCACTGCAGATTATATACACGAAAATATGGTACATTAATTTGATCAAGCAGTTAGCCTCTCTATAAAGTGTACTTAGGATCATTTTTAGAACATTAAGTTTCTTGAAACTATGACCCAAGGTGTTCTCCCTCAAAACTGGGGTGGAAATCATACTGTCATCTGCCTGGTGCTCAAAGCTATGGCTAACAACATGTATAACTAACTAGCCACTTGCTGCAATGAATTTTTTGGGCCTTGATCTGTCATTGTTGATCAGGTGGCATTAGCAACAACAATAACAAAATGAAGGCCTTCATAGACTTGACAATCATAATAAGCCACATATTTTTACAATGTTCTCTCAACCATACATCTACACTATCAGTCTATCACAAAAAACTATCATTTTTAATTATTTTTACACCTAGGTCTTTTAAATAAAATTAATACTTTTTCAGGCAATGAATAATATAATCACTGAATGTATAGTATGACATGAAATAAATTCATTTTAAGTTATACAAATTCTATTCTTAGTAAATCAAGATAATATGAATTATTTATGTACCTTTTAAACTAATTAAGGGTCTATTTAGAAAATAAATTTCATATTTCAGAAGCTAAATGTTCATGTTGATGTATACATGTTGAGAAGTTTAACTAAATGCATGTCTTAAGAATGTTTATGAAATATTTGAAAAATAAGGTAGATTGAGAAAAGACTAATTTAAAAATAAAAATTTGTAAATATAAAAAGGTATACAATAATGTATTTAAAATTTACTTTCAAGCTAAAAATTTTAAATAAAGATACATCAATTAAATGGGATGGGGAACTTGAAACATATTGAAGAAGCAAACAAATGTTTATGTAATCTTTGTAATTCTTCTTCATGCTTGATTTCTATAATCCATTTAGTGTTTAAAAAAAAACAAAAAATTTTCAAGTCATAACTTATTATTTACATTAAAAAATTATTTCTTACAAAATTTTTTTATGTGAGATTTGAATAACTTTCTTTTTATTATCGGCGAATCAAAATTTTAAAAATCATTCAGATAGATATTCTAATAGTGTATGAAGACAATATAGTTAAAAATAAGATTTCATAATGATCTCTTACCTGAAATCTGCAGTTGTAAGTTCTAAATAAATGTAACCAATCATATGACTGAAATATTTGATAGCTGAATTCTGAGAAATTTATTCCTACTCCACTTTCCATCCTATTTTTAACGCTAAGAAACAAAAAAAAAAAATAACAAATGTATATGTATTTCATTTTTGGTACTAGTATATTATTGAAACCATCCCCAAATCCTTTTTATAGAAAGAAATGTATCAAACTCTTAAGAAATGTACTAAATTCTAGTAATATCAATGCTTCATGTTAAAAATGCATGTGTTCAGTTGTGTTTTGGCAAAAGGTATAGCTATTTATGTTAACCTTTTGGTTTTTGTGTTCAAATATTTTTTTCCTACAGCATATTTTCATCTAAATCTAAAAATGTGACAGTGGAATTTTCCAATAACAGAAGAAAATGCAATAAATTTGCTTCACAAATATTTAAATTTACATACTATGAAGTTATATTTCAAGAAATGAGCATTTAAAAAATATAATATTACCCTGTAATGTATATATTATATGATATATAATACCTACAATATGTATACAATACAACCTATAATCAAACATATTTATAATTAGAAAAGATAATTGATTCAAAAATAATCATTTGCCTTTTACCTAACAGTACAGCATGTATATGGTACTTAAGCTATTTTTAAATTTATTACATTGTGAAATTGGGTCCACAGACTTTTACAATTTTTTTAAAAATATAATCCAATTTGCAAACAAATTAATATATCTTAAACTTTATAATTTCTATATATTCCTTTATATTTAACTATACCTCTAAACTGAAATTAAATTATGATAACAAATATTAGAATGAGGGAAATTCATTAAGTACCATTTTTATGGATATTACTAATAATGAACTAGCACAATTTTAAAATTCTTATTCAAACCATAATTACTGCAAATGTTAAAAGTGATTCATCAAGTAATTAATAGTAATACTATGGAGTTTAACAATCAGTTAAAAACACACAATTCTGTTTTTACACAAACTTCTTTTGTGCAATTTTTATTTCACATGGATTTGAAAAAAGAACATACTTATTTTGAATTAACAAAATCGACCCAAATTCTAGGAACATTTGGCACTGCTTTCATTTTTCTAACTGCAACATTAGAAATGCAAAGTAACTTCTATTTTTGTAAGAATTCCCAAAATTTTATAACCTCAATATGGAAATTTGTCTGCTTTGTCTTCATTTTAAATTTGGCATTCAAAGTGAAAAGCAATTTTTTGAAGTTTATAAAATTTAATAACAATTGAAATAAAATTCCTGTTTGATAAATTGTTACAGGAAACATCTTTATGACACTTGTTTTATGTGTAGTTGAAACGTCTCAGACCTACCGAAACAAATAGTTTCCCCTCAACTCAAAGAATGATGAAAATGAGTGAGCCACCAATTAGACTTTTGATTGTCTTCATTCATTTTTAAATCGATTAAAACATTGGCATCACATAAGGCTAGTCCAGCAAAAGGCTACCGAAAAAATTTCACCAATGAAGCACAAAGAGATCGTAACTAATACATTTCTAGTTATAGTAATAATATTGCAGTCATATGCAAACATATGTGTTTGTCAAAAAGTGACAACAGGTAATATATTTTTATGTTTTACTCCTACTATTTTGTCTAATTTGTGTTCCTTAAACTAGTGACTTTTTCTTCATTTAAAATGTTAAACTACTTTGTATGATACATGTACAATCTTCATTAAATAAAATGTTTACGATCCTAAAATAAAAACTCATGTTTTTTATTATTATTATTTTTTTTTTTTGCTGATTTCATAGGAAAAAAACAAATTTTCTATTCTTTTTTTATAGCTGTAATATATTTGTATACAAATTTTTTTTACATGTATGTTTCAGGAACGTATCAATTGTGTAAAAAAAGAATTAAGTTTATTACAATCAGAAATTGTATTGCAATTAGTTTTTCATGAAAATATCAATTTAGAAGTTATACATTTTAAATGAACAAGAATTATCAAACTATAAAATATTAATTCGATGAATATTATATTAACATAAGTTTTTCAACATAAGAACATGCTAAATGGCTTTCTTAATCCTAAATATTTAAGAAAAAATTGTAATTATCTTTTAAATAAATTAAAAGACTAATTTTTCTTTCTTTCTTTTTATAATATAATGGCAAAATTATTTATAGTAAAATAATGAAACACAAAATCAATAAAACTTTTAATTTTGGAATGATAGCTTTTAATTACACTCATGTCCATAACTTAAGGATAATTCAGAATCACGCAGAAATTGAAATCTAAAATAAAAACTTCACCTGTAGAATTATCACACAAATCTTGAAGAAGAATATGCAAATTACAGGAAACCACCAGATGGCGCAGATAGTACGTCACAGTGACGAGAGTGTAAGAGAGGGGTATATAAGGAATGGTGGCAAAGAAGTAAAATTGTTCACAAGCACTTTAAAAGCCTTTTGGTGCAATAACCGCATAGTTATGGCACAAAGGAAGCATTTGGATGATTTTTTACGTGGTAGAATTATCGGACAACTGGAATGTGGACGTACCCAGTTCTGGAAGTATCCGAAGAACTGGGAATCGCCCAGAGTGTCATCTCCAGACTTTGGCAACGATTCCAAGATGATGGTAATGGGAGTAGATGTTACAGCACAGGTCGCCCCCGAGTTACAACGCCGAATGAGGACTGGTATTTGGCAGTTACTGCCAAAAGAAACAGATGGAGCACAGCATCAGACCTATCTTGTCAGGTCTCTTCAGCTACTGGTATGACAGTTTCAAGGCAGACCGTGTACAGGTGCTTAGGGCACATTAGTCTATATGCTCGTAGGCCTGTCAGATGTGTCCCCCTTAGCGCAACTCACTGTCACCTGCGATTAACCTGGAGTAGAGAGCATGCATTGTGGACACAGAAACAGTGGTCTTGTGTGATGTTTTCGGATGAGTCCAGGTTTAGTTTGCAGTCTGATTCTCACCGGACTTTCATATGGAGAGCGCTAGGTACTCATTACCACCAAGAGAACACCATTGAATGACACCGTTACGGTGGTGCAGGATGGCTCATTTGGGGAGGAATTATTCTTGGTTCCAGAACTGACCTGCATGTTCAGAGTGTAACGATGACAGGCCACATCTATCGGGATGTCATTCTGGAACAACATGTACGTTTGTTTCGGGGCGCCATGGGTGCTGAATTTCTGTTTATGGATGACAACGCCCATCCTCACTGTGCAAACATTGTAGACGAATGCTTTCAATCGGAGGATATCACCCGTATGGATTGGCCAGCCTACTCACCGAACTTGAATCCAATAGAGCATGTGTGGGATATGCTTGGCCGACGAATTGCAGCCTGTCAACCCCCTCCCACCTGTCTACCGGAACTTCGGAGGGCATTGCTTGATGAGTGGTGTAATATTCCCCAAGATCAGATTGATAATTTGATACTCAGCATGTGTAGGCCTTGTAAGGCCTGTATTGCATCGTCCAGGAGACATACTCCGTATTAACCATCATACTAACCATGTTATACTGTTTTTTGTAAATAGGTTCTTTTTTGAAATTTGCTCCAGGGAGTAAAAATTGCAATTTTTATTAATTATGTCAAACATATAGCATCTTTTTTGCTCTTTACCTTTTGTTTAATAAATAGACTTTACAAATAAGTCAAATTTGTTTTGCTTCTGTCTCTTTCTTTGGCTGAACTTCATTATCCTTAATTTATGGACATGAGTGTAAAATTATGCTAGCATGATACAATTGGCAATACCCCTCATTAAACCAGAGATGAGAATGACACCTAAGGTGACCCATCCTTTTTTTAAAACCCACTTTTATTTCAAAAAGTCTACAAATTTATTTGCAAATTCTAAAGAATTAATTCCATAAAAAAATCAATGAATGAATGAATCAAATGCTATCCTTTTATTAATTCATTTATTTATTTGTATTTTTATAAGTAATTAATGTTTGATGCATCAATGTTTTAACCATTACATGAAATTTTACTCTATGATTTGCAAATTGATATTAATGTTTCCTGTTAAAACATAATAAACTTCAAAGGTCATTGTACCTTGAAAAACTATTATGCTGTAATGATTATATATATATAATCATTACAGCAAAAAATATTTTAATCTTGCAATAATTTTTTAAGGAAATATATTAAAAAACTAACATTTAAAAAAAGTATATATGTATGTTATAGTAAAAGTATAATAGTAAAAAATATATACGTATAACATTTAAAAAAGTATTATTTTTGAGAAACTTAAAGTATTTTTTTTGACAAATAATATACCTAGGAATTGATGTCTCTAAAATAAATAAAATAACTATGTTTTTAATAAGAGTTTACCTAGTTCGAGACAACATATCACTAACACGTATATGACGTCCAGCTTCAGAAATAAAATCAACAATACTTGTATTTTCATACCAATGACTGTTCTTCAATATTCTGATTTAAAAAAAAGGATACAAAAGATTAGAAAATAATTTAGTCTCATTATTATAAATTTTATAACCTATTCAAATACTAATTTTAAAATGTATAACAGTAATGACAAAATAGTATGTCTTTTTCTCAATTCTACAGTACTGTAATAAAATTTAATAAACAACAAAAAAAATTAATAAGATAATTTTATCACATTCCAAAATAATAATAAAACATATATTCAATCAAATATTAAGTTTACATTGCTTTCTTACCTTAATTTCCCCAATTTGCCCTTCGTCTTGGATTTTGGAAAAATATCCTTTTCATGATTTTGGAATATCTCAAACAGATTTTTTTCAATTGATTCAGCATTCTGACTTACCACATCATATGACAGTAGTTTTCGATCACTCTTGTGACCACTTGGATCACCAATCTTTGCTGTAGCATCACCAACCTATAAATACAAAGATAGTAAACCTTAATTGCTCTGGTTCCCATTATATTAATGTTACTGAATCTGAAGAGCCATTTTAAGAAATCATAATCTATAAAAGCAAATAAAAAGCTGAGTTAGGAGTGCACGACTGTAGACAATGCATTTTTGAAATATGATAAGAAACAAGTAGTAAATTGTTGACCTGAGTCTACTACCATGTTGTACATGCCTCTTTCCTAGGCTGCTAATTCATGGTTTGACAGCTGACACATGGCCCACTTCACATCATTAGTATTGAATCATAACATGATTTTTATTTTTTATCTTAACTCAGTGGTGCAACAGACCATGCAGGCCAAAGTCTATTATGTCCAACTCAGTATACGTGACCTTGGGCCTTGAGGTGTATGAGCAGATGTTCTGGTCAGGTGATCAGTCTGACGTGAAACCCCCGGTGTTAAGCTCCCAAGCAAGCTTGGTACTCATTTATTGGCCCACTGAAGGAATGAAAGGCTGAGTCAACTTTGCCCAGCTAGGGGTTTAAATCTCAGACCTTTGGTGGGGAAACGCAATGCACTAACCACTCAGTCATTGGGCTTCATTTTTTATATTAGGCCCGCTAATATAAAAATGAATACACCCTCACCCACTATACAGTGTTTCTCTTTTTGTTTTAAATAGGTTCTGTAGTATATAATGCCCCCCCCCCCATTAAGCAACCTATTAAACCAAAACCTATAAAATCATTAAAAATAAAAGGTGTAAACCTAAGTCTCTCAGTAAACAATAAACTTAGTGTAACAGAAAAACTCAAAAAAGAACCAACTGTATTCGAACACTTGTATACAATACAAAATAACAAAACAGTATAAAAAATAGACATAAAGGAGAAAAAATAAACTAATAAAATGAGTTAAGAAATTTATTGTTGAAAAAGACAAAGTAGTTAATAAAAGTTTTTGGCATCTTCATTCTTCTGGATTGGCAGTAAATGAAAGTAGAAATTAGGTTGCAGCAGAAAAATAGCTAATTAATTGAACTTAAGCAACTTTAGAGCCAGTTCAGGATGGCTGTTTAGATTCAAACAGCATCATAACATAACAAAAAATATATAGTGGAAGACTCAATGCAAATGAGGCTGTTGGGCCATTTTAAAAAGTTAAAAATCAAATTAAAGCAGAAGAAATACAGCTTTCGTAATTCCATAACTAAAATGCAATACAGACTTAACAACATCCAGAAAACTATTCCTAGGAGGAAGATAAGCAATTAACTTCTACATTTCTATGCTCAAATGCAGATAGAAGTCACGTATTGAAGTCTGATTATAGACCAAAGTAAATTTACAATTTTGATTGATTTTTAAAATATATTACACTGATTCTTTATTATATTCGAAAAAAAGCAGATATACTTGGTTTGAAAGTAGAGAGATTTTTGTAATGTTCTCCATCAAGATAATGTACTGCATTGTTTCTAATAATCAAAGCAAATTTTTATTTTGAGATCTATACAAATAGCATGATTTCCATTAGGTTATACATATTAGGTTTGAGTACATAATATTTCAAAATCTATGAATAATTTTATCATTAGATTCAAGTACAATTCCTTTGATATACAAATAATATAAATATAACACAGGCCTACAATGGGAAAAATACAAAGGAAGTAATGGATCAACTTTGTGCATTTTTTAGAGCTGATTTCAAAAATAATGATAAAAAACTTTTGTCATGTCATATTTTTTTGGAAAATCCAATTTTAATTGGATTTTTATGAGTATTTAACAAAAAAAATTTTCAACATTCAATTTCTTCCCTTCATGGCTGATCCCTTCGTGATCATGGAGAAACATACAGAATACCACTCTGTGACACCTTTCATCACAATCTCTCTCTACCAATAGTTTCACTACAAGTTCAAGGCTTAAACTCTCATGAGCTGATTAACCTCAGTCCTTCTATCAGGTTCAGCTTAATGATCTGATTACAGATATGGATCATTCAAAAGAGGCAGTTTAATTGTTGGACTCCTGATTGAAAGGGAAAAAAACTTATTGATGAAAGGAAGCTTTTTTTATTAGTACAGGAATCGAGGAAAAGAACTCGTTAAATATACTTTGAGGAAGATGAGAACCTGGTCATGTGTTCATATAATTTCAGATTGATGAGCAAATTTTATATCATCAATGATAAAAATAAATAGAGATAGTTTATACATTCACCAAAGCTGTCTTTGATCATTATGGAAACCAGTATGCATCTGTACCCATGGCACATTTGGTGCATTTAAATAAACACTATGAAAACCTAGCTCTTGTCCTCAACAAAATAAAATATGGCGACCACAATTGGACCATTTGCGGTGATTTGAAAGCTATCTTCATGCTTCTTGATCAACAAATATACAAAGTTCCCATTTTTCATTTGTGAGTGAGGCAGTTGTGATAATAAGAATAGCTGAAAAAAATAGAATAGCTGAAAAGAATATCTTAAACAAGGCACCATGAATGTGATTTTGAACAGCTTAGTTGAGCTGAACAATGTTTTGTTAACCCTTCTGAATATAAAATTAGGTGTAATGAAGCCTTTTATCAAGTCAATTCCAGAAGATTGAGGTTGTTTCAAATATCTTTGCAAAAATTTTCCAGGTTTATCCAAAGACAACTTGAGAAAATGGTCCAATTATCTGCAAGCTTATGAAGGATAAAGAATTTGAGAATATAATGACAACAGAGGAAACAGAAGCTTGGGATGGTTTGGAAAAAATACATTTCCTTCACTCATCTGTGGGTTTTCCCCAAAAACTTTAGGAGAAATTAGCAAAGAACAGGGTGAAAGGTTCCACCAAGACATCTAAGATATGGAGCACAAATATCAAAGATGGAACAAAAACATGCTCACCGACTACTGTTCGATGTTAACACAAGATAGGCCTCAAGATTGAACATAAAAGAACACCAAAAAAATTTTTTTACAAATTTAAATAGAAGTGTTATTTTGTTCTTTTTGCTAAATTTAAAATTTGTTTCAAACTTTCATGTACATAGGCATAGTATTTGCTCCTCTTGGTGAATTGTTTATTTTATATAAATTACTTTAACAAAAGTTAATTAAAAAAATATATCAGTGATTTTTTTCTAGAAACTGCACCATAATTGAATATAAAAAGCTTAAGCTTCAAAGAAACTTCTTATTTTTCTCTGAATCAGAAGCAACTCGTGAGATCTAATGACAATAGTTTTCATCCGTTTACTAAAAAATCAATTTGTCTCATCAAGAATCCATATTTACAAAGATTTAATTGTATAAAAACTACTGCTGCTAGATGATACAAGCTAAATTGTTTCAAAGAATTCTTCTTCAAATAGGTTTTTAACAAAAATATCGATATCAAGTTTACAAAAAAATCCTGACATGATGGGGGGGGGGGATGGCTGTTTTTGAAATAGAACACACCAAATTATATAAAAATCCATGAAAACTTTTTTTTGTATTTTTCAAACATTAATTTCGCAGGCTTGTGTTATTGATAAAACATACCTATACACTATATCAAACATTTAAGTGTGTGTGCATTCCTGTTTATATTTCATTATCTAAGTACTTTAAAAAAGTAATTAGATTATTAAGCTAAAAATATAATTTTAATGATGATAGTTAAATATTTATAATTTAAAGTCTTGTACAATTGCTTCATTTCCATTATTAACATATCTTCATAGAAAATTTGAGTAAATGAATTTTAGAGTTGAAACTTTAAGTGCACATTTGGTTTTGTCTACTTTGAGTTAATGCTCAGGGTAAAATGTGTGCTGTTTCTGTGATATCCTAGTAAAATTTGTTCATCTATGATTTGGCATATTATTGTCCAACCCTTTCTGACAGAAAAGAGCTTTTTATTTGCTTATTCAGAATCATTTGAGAATGAACATTTAAAAATAAGAAATATTTGCATATAACACTGGGATTTATCTTCATATTTTAATAATACTAATTGAATCCTTTTCATGTATTTCCAAAAATTTTCAGCATCTAGAAGAAATTTCTATAATTTATTACTATATACTTAATTTTAAAATGATTTTTAAAATGATATCAATATAAAATTAATAAAGGAAAATTTCATGTCAAATATACACTGAGAATGCTAATTTAAATTACAACCTAATTCAAAACACATCATTAAAAATAATCTCATGCAAAAATTCTACTTTTTCAAGAGTTTTCTATGAAGTCTTCATGACGTATGTCTAGCACCACACAAATTAGCCCATTTAATGTATACCTTTCTCTGATGCCTTTTACTTGATATTATGAGTACATTTTTTTTTGTAAGCTTTTAACAAAACAAAAATACATACAATAGCATCTTTTTACAACTACTTACAAAAAACAAACAAAAAAATCATAAGAGAAAAATATAAGAAAAGGTGATTACATTTTTTTCTTAAAATAATTAAACAAAATGCAAAAAAAAGGTTATCAATAAGCATTGTAACACTAAAAGAAAAGAATCGTACATGACTAGACAAAAGGCATGAAATTAAACACGTTATTTCACAAAGCACAGAAAATTGCAAGTAACAAGTGTGTGGTAGTGAGAGCAACTGAGACAATTATCTTCAAGAAAAAAACTTAACCGAACTTGATGAAAAAATACTTCCAAATAAAACAGAATTTGTAAAAGGAATACAACTTTATTAGAAAAGAATGAGCATGTCATTTTCTGTAAAGGTAGTTTTCTTGTACCTGCATGTACTAAAGTGTCACATTTAAAATAAAATATTTCAAAAATTGGCAAGTATTAAAAATGAAAAATTAAAGAAATATTATTTATTATAAATGTATGTGAGCAAGATAAGTATATTTTATACACATATATATATGTATCATAATATTATGTTGCCTTGGGCACAATATAAATATGATAAGATACAAGAATTATTACATTTTTACAGAAAAAAAACAAATATATTTTATGTTCTGAAAGAGGAAAATATGATTTCTTTTGAAATGCAAAATCATATTCATACTGATAAGGAAAAAACTTACAACAGCAATGGTTTCATATCCAGCCCTTTGCCAGTGAATCAAAGAAACAAGAACAAGAAGATTACCAACATGTAAGCTATCTGCAGTAGCATCAAAACCAGCATATGCACAGGGAGTTCCTGAACAGGTAATTGATCTGTAATATTATTAAATTAACTTCATTTATTTTACTTAAAAATATAAAACATTGATAGAGTAAAAAAATGAAATAATTCAACCAAAACTATATGTTAGTGTTAAACACTGCAAAAATTGACTTTTTCAAAGAAATGAAAGCAGTATCAAAATCAATAATTTAAGGATCAGAAGAACCACAAAAAAAAAAAAAAAAATTGCACAAGTTTAACTTTTATAAAAGATATGTATCTATATATGCATCTTCCATGCAGATTTATTTCAAGTGAAGGATTATTAACTTCTATTTAAAAAAAAAAGAAGAAAGAGCATTTAAAATAAGAAATTAAAATACTGCAATGTATTTTGTTGAATTTATTTATTACTTGGAATTTACAAGTTTTGTTTTCCTCCTTTTTATATTTAAAAACCACAATCTTATTTTGAATGATTTATGTCCAATTATACATAACATGGCTTTTAAATAAAAAAAATTATGCATACATGGTTCTAGAAAAACTTCATAAGCATCTTTTTTCCCAGTATTGAAAATAAATTTTTATAATATGTTTTAAAGAAATATATAAAACTTAAGAATATGGGATAAAAACCCAATAGAATATCTGTTACATTGTTTCCCTTTTATATGTTATATTTTACATTACTTCTCACAAATTTTAAAAATAATTCATCCATATTTATAATATATATAATTTCATAATAATAAATGTCCACTTAAAATTTACAAAAGAAACTAATGAACAGTATAAAGAAATGAATTCTGAAATAGATTCTAACAAATCCTTTCAATTTTAAACTTATTCTTGACATTTAAAAACCCTTACTGATCATTGGGAAATATTTGCTTCACTAATCCTCTTCGTAATAAACGGTATAACACATCACTTGAGCTATTCCTCACTTTACAGCATAGATGAATTTGTGGTTTCACACTAAAAAGTAATACAAATAAATAATATAAATAAAGAGTTCATCATAAAAAAGCTGCAGATTCAAAAAACAATGCATTATGATACTATTAAGGTCATCAATTTTTTTAACAATGAAAAGGAGGACAAAATATGTAAGAAAAAATTACAATGTATATGTATGAAACATTATATTAGTTCAAATAAAAATACACTAATTATACTTACAACTCCTAATTATTTACTTAAACAAGTATTTTTCCATTGAACTTTTTTTGTCATTATATCATTTTCTAATATATCGAAAATTTTAAAGCAAGAAATATCCTTCATAGTGAATTTTACGGTAACTCCTGCAGAAAAGACATTCAATCTTGACTTCTAACCTATCCAAAAATCATTACCAATTGAAAAAACTGTTTCAATTGCTGCATTCATTCTAGGGTAGCACAGCATAAATTCAACAATAACTAAATTTTCATATGGAATGCGTTCATTTTTCAAATAGTTAAATATTTCCACCTATCTTTTATTGATTTCAACAAGTTGACTTTCCCATTGTGTTCAAACTTCTCAAAATTTAAATATATACACACATTCAGTCTTTTAATTTCTTTAAGTAGACAATTGTCATCAATTTTAATATCAGATAAAAACTCGATCAGATAAAATTTCGATAAAAACTTAACACAGTTTTCTATATTTTCCCAATTTACTTGTGATGAAGTCAAAAAACACCATTGAAAAAGGTCATTTCCTGTGATATTTGTTTCAGAACATTCTTTGACATATTGGAGATATGTTTGGTAAAAATTCTGTACTTCTTTGGTAATTGAAAAAATATATACCAGAATTTTTGGACTTTTATCTAAACTTAAAAAAATATGAAGAGGCTCAAATAATTGTAAAGCATACTCTATAACAAGTGTTAGAGAGAGCCATTTATCATTTGAATAGCCTAAAAACTTTTTTTATTCAGCATATAAGTAATATATAATGCAGTGGTGTATTGTACACCCCAGCATTGCGGGGGGCTCAGGAAATCCAGGGGTCCCAAAGCCTGATTGACCCCAAGTATGTATTTAGGCTTGGGGCCCAAAACCTGACTTTGCAGGGGGGGGGGCTCTAATGATCTCCATTACGCCACTGATATAAAATGTCATAGTTTGACCCAACATCTCTGAATACAGAGATTAACAGATTCATTTTAAAGTATTGAAAAGTAGGACACTTTTTAAAGGAAGAAAAGAGCCTATAAAAGAAGAACTGTCCTCCATAAGGGAGGACAATTGGTCACCTTAATATTATCCAATCTACTATAGATATACAATATTATGTAAATATAACTGAATTACACTTTGAACAGATTTTGGTACTTACATATTATTGCAACCATATTAGCAACGTTATATGAAATATAACACATGATTGCCAATTCAGCGCATATGACACATGTGAAATCAGAGGTTATCAACTTGGCGAGTTACCTTAAACACAGGCATTGTTGAGATAGCATGTAATTATCCAGATATTTACTTTTTTTTAAAAAAATCAATGGATCAACAGTAATTTTTCCATATTTTTCTGCCTAAGCTTATAAAAACCCATGCCTCTTAATTAAAATTAAATTGTAATCCAGCTAGTATCTCACTCATTTCAACTTCCCTTCTAGTCATGTAAAATACAGATTTAGCAGAAAATATGCAGGTTGATTTTTCCGATTGTAGAAGTTTTAGCGTAGCTCTACAATGTATCTGCAATGCAAACAAAAGTACTTACATACTATCTCAACAATGTACGTTTAAGGTAACTCACCAAAAGTTGATAACCCCCAATTTTGCATGTGTCATATGCACTGAATTTGCAATCATATGTTTCATTTCATATAATGTCACCAATAGGTTGCGATAATACATAAGTACCCAAACAAATATTTCATTGATTGTATAAGGGATAGGTAGCAACAAAAATTTTACTATCCTCTTCAAAACTAATTTTATATACAGATATTTATTTGGATATTTAGTTGGATCCACATCTTTATTTATCACCAAGGCAAATTATTACCCTCATATTGGTCAGAAGTCCAATACAGAAAAATGAGTTGCTAGCACAATGTTTTCCTTTTTTGACAAAGAAATGAGCTAAAGTACAATATGACCAAATACTTTTTTACAATGTAAACAGCTTCAACTAGTGTTAAACAACAGATCATCATGCAAACATTCTAACAAAACATTGGAAGAGCTTGGGTAGAAAAATAAAAAAAATATATATATAAACAAATTGCAAAGTTTACAACCTCAAAAATTTTTTAACATTAATTTAATATCGGTACGTTACTCGTTTTTCGCATGATTTTGAAATCGAGCCACTCATAACTTTGGCTATCAGTCTGTTACTTTATTATAATGTTATCGGCCAACTTGGTGAAATTTTACAACTATTTAGCAGAAAAATCCCTAGTGTACCAATATAAGTACTTATATATTATCGCAACAATCACCAATTATATTACCAACTCGTCAAGTCGGCAACCCCGATTTCCTATATGTTGTACGCGCTGAATTGGCAACCAAGCGCTTCGTTTCATATAATGTCGCCAATAGGTTGCGATAATACGCAAGTACCTTAATATCAAAAAAGTTCTCCTTTTTGTTGAAGAAAGAAGTTGACTGGTCATTTTAAGGTGTTTATTTGATTTCATACTTTATCAATATATAAAAGAAAGATACATATTGCTCATCACTTTTAATCAGTGTATTAGTATTCATATTTTAAACCACAGCATTTGAAAAATTATGCGATCACACCATTGTTTAAGAACATGATAAAAATAATTTTTTTAACAAATTGGGAGCAATAAAAAATAATTTAAAAAAGTTACTGTAACTGAATTTAAAAAAATTTATGTTTCTAACACATTCAAAATTATGCACAAACTTTAGGAAATTCCAGCATGCTTTTCCCATGCGACAGGCCATGATTTGTTTATTGAATGGATTTTTTCGGTTGCTTAATTGATTGAACTTAAAGGGGAATCAACAATCAAAGGATATTTAAGTGCCAGCCGGGGCTTTGAAGCAACAAAAGCTGTTATTTCTAGTTTTTTCAGATGTCTACTCTGCTCGACACATGGTCCGCTAATCACTGGAGAATACGGGGTGAACCTTTTAAGTTATTATGATTTATTAGATCCTCTAACCACAGCCAATATGCCTTATAATTTAGAACCGTATAAAATGACTAGTACGATGTCCAAGTAGGCACGATACTCTCCGTTACGCCAATGTGAGGACTCTTAGCCCTTCGACAGATTTAACATGGGCTCAATGGACAAACCAGTATCTCGGCTCTCAGTCTCAGTTTGCTTATTAAATTGTTTATTAATTTATTACTACCTACATATTCAGAGAAGTCTTAAGGCATGTTTTCAAATAGGCTCAGTTATCCTCGTTTCGTCTTCGATTCAGTCTTAATAAGATCATGAACCGGATAATTTTAATGGTCAAATATTATTCCTGTACATGTTCTCCGAAAGACAGGGAGTTTTAAACTGCACGTCAACTGGCAAAAGTGGCAAGACTGTATTATTATGTGATGCCAGTTGTCCATGTCTAGGCCTAATGCTGTAAGCAATCATGCAAATCATTTATTCGAAATGCGGCCATCGGTCAAGCCGGTTTGTGCCTAGGTTTGTGAAATTATGAGTCGCGCACATTTATTGTTTCAAATTGTCGTTTGAATGAGTATTTGACAATGTATGCCATATACCAGTGCTACCTAACCTTTTTATCGCAGTGGACCGTTCAATTTTTAATAATTTTACTGCCACCCGCTGAGAGGCATTTTGCTGTTTTTATTTTAGACTGATTTGATTTCGTAAATTTAATTTTATTGTATTTAAATATTCCTTCAAAATAAAATACAATTACACCAAAAAGATGTATATAAAGGTTTTTAGCAAGGAATATAAAGTGATTTCCATAAAAAGTAGCTCTGAGGGAAATACTTCAAAGTAAATAAAATGGAAATAATTTAATGTTTTTTAAGTGGTCCAGATCCGTTCGATTCATGGACCGGTACAAGTCCCCGGTCAGTGTCGGGGATCACTGCCATATACTGTCTACTTTAAAAGATCACAGGTAGAGCCTACTTTTATATAGGGGCCCAGGGCCTCAAAAAATCATAAGACGTCCCTGCACATACTGTTTTTATCCGATACAAACATGCACCAATTATACCTAATGCAATTCATAATTCTAAGCTATGGACGAATGAAGAAGTTGATATTCGAGTCGACAGCTCACTTTCCATATCAAAGCCACAACCATCTTGAAAACTTTCAACCCTGTCAACTTTACTATGCATTAGATTTTTACACGATAGGCTTAGATAGAATCAAGACTTGAACAACGGCTCGAAACATGATTGCATTAACAATTTTCATAAAAGAAAATTTAGTTATGAAAAATAATAAAATAATATTAAGTATTAATATTAAATAATATGAATTTATAATTTTAAAAAATCAGAACGAAAAATTTGATGATGTAAGGTGTTAAGGGACAAATATATTTATTATTGAAGTGATAACTTCTTTAAGGCGCGTTTTGCTGAAAAGTTAATCAGAATTAAGAGTCACAATTTTAGGGCAGTCGGATACCTCAAATAACAAATTCGATTGGGAAGGAAATAACACTTCTTTAGAACCAATTATTGCTATGCCGTAAAAAGAAAATCTTGTTGATATTTTTGGGAGGGGAAAAAAGCAAATGTATAATTATCAAATACTTTAAAAAGGAAATAAAATTACAAACTAAAAGCAAGGTGTGTATTCAATAAATGACAGAACACTCATAATGAGATGTAAAGTTCAAAATATAATGCAGAGGCAAATCGAAATAACTGGTTGCATATTAGCGATCATTCTTCCTCACTACTGATTGAATTAATGTTGCGTTCCTGTTGTTAAGAACTGAAAGTCGTGGAGAGGTTATAATCACCTGTAAGTTTTATTTTGACCTGAGAGTTTTTATTTTTAAAAACTTTAAAAAATGTTTTGAAAGGGTTTTTTTTTTGAAGTGGAAGAAATTTTTTGTAAATTGAGTGTTAGTTTCATAGGTCTTACTGTTTCAACACACTAGAAGCAAATTATGTTGTGTTCTATTCTGTATTACAATAAAATCATATTTTATGTTTTATAAACAATTATGATTTTCTTTGTAGATAAACTTATTGTTTATTAACGTCTAACTTTAAGGCTACACGATGACTACAGACGACGGGATAATTTATGACTTATAGTTTTGAATCAACAGTCAAATTTCAAGAGTAACACCTGAGTCAATATTTCACTTTACAAGCTTCCCCACCATACCAACTTGACGAATTAGTTTCAACAGATTTAACATGATTTCTTTTTAGAATTAGAGTCCTATGTTTTTTCCAATAAAAAGAAATTAAAATAAATAAATTCTTTGTGAATAGAAGTATATTAACTTGAATTTACGTACACTTTTTAATTTAGAAAAATCATTACAAAAATTTAAAAACTATCTAAATTACAATCATATATCTTCGAAATAATTTTCATTGTTGATTTCATTTTATGCTTGCATCCTTATTTTTTATTTATTTATTTTATTCATTTTCCGACAAAATTCATAAATATAATGAGTGGTCGTAACCACAATATTCGAAATGGCGGGAAAAGAAGTATGACACAAAGTATACTTTCAAAAAATGTTTGGAAAAATCAATAAATCACTTTAGGAAATGAAAGAATAGCTTCTTGCTTAACTGTCAAAATTATTTTGTAGTACTATGACTATTTAATGTCTAATTCCCTTAATAACGATCTACAAATCTTAAGAAATCGCAAATTGTGTACAGTAAGTACAAAAAAAAAAAAAAAAAAAAAAAAAGAACGAAAGCAAGAAAAAAAAAGAAAGAAATTCTTTTTTAATCACTATATCCCAGTTATGTTATTTCCTAGTGCAATATAGTTATGTAATTTTCAGAAAGCAAATCTGTGTTGAGGTTCGAAACATACATCCAATATATATCGCTTAAAAGTTCCGTTTTATATCGGTATACACAATTCAATGGAATTTCTTTTTTCCGTACGACTGCTATTTTGTGTAACATTTATATATATACAGTAAAACCTCGACTGTCGCGAATTCGGAGTTATGCGATTTTCAAATCTCGTCGATTCGTCTTTTTTCCCCCCGTCATTGAAACTCAGGCAGAATCGGTGCCATAGTCAGAGGAAATTGATAATTTGATCGAAGAAGTTGTCGATCTTGCCAGGCAAATAAATTTAGAAGTAGATAGTGATGACGTTCAAGAACTACTGGATTCCAACAGTCAGGAGCTAAGAATTGATGAGCTCATATGCATGAGCAAAAGCAAGATTGAAGAACTTGATTCGTTTGACCTAGTTCAATCAGAAGATCGAATAACGGTTTGACAGAAGAGGCCTCAGTTTAATTGAAAAAGAGCTACAAATTTTAGAAAATACCGACTTCAACGAAAAGAATAGCGCAACAAGAAACAAAAAAAAATTTATTAACTTACTACGAGGAAATTTTGCGGGAGGAAAAAAAAATGCATAATTTAGCCGGTAGACTATTTGTTAGATGTAGTAGATGAAAATTCTACATCAAATTAATTTTGATTTGCGATTTTGTATTTGTGTTATCTAAGATTTTATTAAATATTTTTTTTCTTAATTATTATTTTCTTTCGCCTATGTCCCAACTAAAAATAATTTATATGTACTTATATGCGAAATTATACCTCGACTTACTCGAATACGACTTATGCGGTTATCACTCAATCCCACCTATCTCGTAAGTTCAAGGTATCACGGTATGAATTAAATAGAAAAATAAGTTAACCACATCAGTTTCATTAAATCAGACTATAACAGGGGCCTTAAACTCTTATGTATTTTAAGAACTATTTCTTTCCTGCTTTTCGTACATTTTGCCTCATAATTTATATGTCTTATAATGCCTTGCAATTTAATTATTCAAAAACCTACTCGGTACATTCCCGCTAATATACTCACAACGTATCAGAACAATACTCACGACTCACTTTAGTAATTAAAGCAACTTAATTTGTCTACAGAATTTTATAAATATTATTTTGCTAAAAAAGATAAAAACCAAAAGATAGTTTTCCCTTCCGAAATCGTACATGTAGTACGTTTTAAACCCAAAGAGTCAAACTCAAAGGCTGACTTGGGCCAAATAAACAAGATTTAATTTAAGGTGGGCCGCAAAGAAAAATATAAAGAATGTTTATTTCGAATAATACATTATAATAAACTTATATAAAAGAACAAGAAAAATGTAATGTGTACGTCCTGACATTTGACAACTCTTTGCTACTATCTTTCCTATTTCAGGAGAAATTTTGATATTTTATTGTATATTATTGTGTGCCAATATATTGACTGGATCTCAAAATGCTCGCTGTGGGCCGCGGGTTTAACACCCCTGTTTTAAACACTGTGAATAACCACGAATATTTTGGTGAGAATAAAATTTTCTAAGCAGATATTCGTTAAACACGACTGCAAATTCTAAGAAAACTACATTACTTGTACACAATTAACCAAAAGAGTCATAAATCATTTGTCAATGGGAGACCAAGGGAAATTTCATGTATTCTTCAACAAAAGAAGTTTCCTCTCTCTCTCTGTTTTCTTCCTCTCTTTCCAAATAAGCAATGCTGACTTTTCTAATTACTCGCTAAAAATTTATTTAAAAATATTAAAGCACATGTGCATTTGAAAGAGCATTTACAAATGAGGGTTTTCCTGGTTTTAATTATTTAACCCAATCATAGAAAATATTTTCAGGATAGGCTTTTTTAGTGCACCGCGAATGTAAATTTTCGAATCCTTAATAAAAAAATATTAAAAAATACTTCCAAAACTCAGAAAAATAATCGAATACCAGAGAAAAATTCATTTTTTTTCGCTCTTTCGAAAGCATTTTATTCTATTCTGCATGAATTAATTTCTTTTTAACTTCTTTTAAGCCAATCAAAAATGTAACCGAATTGCACCAAAGGATTGTTAAAGCTGTGGAAGAAAATATTTAACTAGTTACTCACTACTCATCAAGCGATCACTTTTAAAAAGATATAGAGCCTGCTGAAGGCAAACACTTCGAATATTTACTTTGTTAAAATATTGCAAAAAAAAAATCTTTTCCGTTTTATTTTAAAATTTATTACTGAGTTTAATTTACACTCTTATGATCAAATTTTTTGAAATAAAGTCATTTTGTAAAAAAAAAAAAAAAAAAAAAAAAAATGTCAAAAATTGTTAATAATAATAAATAGCAAGTTCCATTTTGGAATCGTAACTAAATAGGTCATTTTTTTAAAAATAACTTGCTTAGAATGGTATATAATCTTTTTATTTTTTTGGAGTTAGGTAACATCATTTTCTCAAACCGACTCAAACTATGTTAATTTTAACTAAATCAGCAAAGAGTTCTTTTCTCAATTTATAACTCCGATTAATTGCACGGCTATGAAAGATCATGTTAGCGAAAAAATTCCTGTACAATTGGGAAATTTGTGATCATATAGTATCTAATGATATGATGGAGGGAGTCAACTGAAGTGTTTTCTAAATGAAGATGTTTCACACTCACAAATAAAAAAATTGGCTAAGATTGATGTGGATAGAAAAGAACAAGTGTTGTACCAACACATTTTCTCAAACCCCGTTTCAAAAAACTACGTTGAATTTAACTAAAACAAATTTTTGGGCTCGACTTGTGACTATAGTTAATAGCATTGTTATGTCAAATGACATCGGAGAAAAAAAATCACTGTAAAACTGTAAAAATTGTGATCAAAGTTCCTAGTGATGTGCTGGAGGGTATTCGGGACACCCTGTACATATACTGAAGTGCCACCTGTTAATGAGCAATTATTTTATGACACCCCTGTCGTATAACGCGCTCTTTTAACCCTAAAAATAAGGTCGAATTTTACGGGTGAGCATTATACGCCGAGTATAAAAATGATGGCTTTAAAAGTAAATAAGGGATGTATAGGTAAAAAACTTAAAATTAGACTTTTACGTGCATCGAAATGATGTTCATTGAAAGGAAATGAGATTCTATATGAACTAACAGGGTTGTAGTTCTAGAAGTATACTATTTTTTCAAAAGTTTGAGGTATAACTTCAAATAAATGACTTCAAAATATAAGAGCATTTCACTCGTACAATTCAAGTATCTTCGTAAACGTAACACAAAAAAAAAAATTTAAGACACTTTGAATGGATGAATAGAAAGTATTTTATTAACTATTGAAAATTTGAGCGTATATATAGGGAGAAAGTGAACTAATAGTAGAGGAATTGAAAACAGAGCATGATTTGTCTGCATTGTTGTAACAATGCACACCCGGTTTGGATAGTTTGGCTGAAAAACCGTTTTTCGACGCCAACTTTTGTCACTGTTTTACCAGTTACATTGTTAAAACAACAGAGGCGAATCTAAGTTGGCTTCGGAAACCTGTAATTAATTTAATTAATGACTTAAAATTTAATAAAACTCTATTAACATCGAGTATCATCTAGTACAAGTTTAAAAAAACTTATTTGAAATTGATTGGACGAAAAGAAAGTATTTTATTAACGATTGAAAATTTGAACATGATAAATATATATATACTAGCTGTTAACCGCCCGCTTCGCTGGGTATTTCATGATGTTTTATAAATTTTTGTTGGTTATATATATGTATAAATTTTTGATATTTAAGTCCTAGCATTAAGAATTCGATTATATTGAAAATATGCGCCCCTTACGTTCCTCAACGCCACTTGGGAGTCGATTTTCACGAAACGCATTTTGTGGCGTATCTGTATTCTATGAGAGGAATCTGCTTGCCAAATTTCAACACTGTGCGTCTAATAGTTTAAAAATCGGAATAATTATTTATATCTCCCCTTAACCCCCTGCAACACCCCTTGGGGTCATTTTTCTCAAAACCCATTTTGTAGCGGATATTTACTCCATGAAAGAAACATGTCTACCAATTTTCAAGCAGGTTGGTCAAGTAGTTTAAAAACGAAAATATTTATCTATTACCCCCCTCTCAACGCCACTTGGGGGGTTACTTTCCCCAAAACCATCTTGTATCTGATCTCTACTCTATGAAAGGAATCTATTTATCAAATTTAAAGACTGTGCGTCTAATAGTTTAAAAATGGAAATAATTATCTATAATGCCCCCTAAGCCCCCGCAATGTCACTTGGGGGTCGATTTTCACCAAACTCATTTTGTAGCGGATCTCTGCTCTATGAAAAGAATCTACTTACCCAATTTCAAGATTGTACGTTGAGTAGTTTAAAAATGGAAACAATTACTTATAAAGCCCCTCAACCCCCCGCAACGCCCCTTGCGTTTCGAATTTCGCAAAATCCGTTCTTAGCTAATCTCTACTTCATGAAAGGAACATGTCTACCAAATTTCAAGTCTGTAAGTTGAACAGTTCCGGAGATATCGTGATTAGTCAGTGAGTGAGTGAGTCGCTTTTCTCCTTTATATATATAGATAATTATTTATATCTCCCCTTAACCCCCCGCAACACCCTTTGGGGTCAATTTTCCCCAAACCCATTTTGTAACGGATATTTACTCCATGAAAGAAACATGCCTACCAATTTTCAAGCTGGTAGGTCAAGTAGTTTAAAAACGAAAATATATATCTATCACGCCCCTTAATCCCTCGCAACGCCACTTGGGGGGCTATTTTCCCAAAACCCATCTTGTAGCTGATATCTACTCTATGAAAGGAATATATTTATCAAATATAAAGACTTTGCGACTCATAGCTTAAAAATGTTAATAATTATCTGTAACGGCCCCTAAGCCCCCGCAACGCCACTTGGGGATGAATTCACCGAACTCATTTTGTAGGGGATCTCTACTCTATGAAAGGAATGTTTACCTAATTTCAAGATTGTACATCGAGTAGTTTAAAAATGGAAACGGTTATTTATAACGCCCCTTAACCCCCCCCCGTAACACCCCTTGCGATTCGAATTTCACAAAATCCGTTCTTAGCTGATCTCTACTCCATAAAAGGAACATGTCTACCAAATTTCAAATCTGTAGGTTGAATAGTTCCGGAGATATCGTGATTAGTCAGTCAGTCAGTGAGTCGCTTTTCTCCTTTATATATATAGATATATGTTGTTGTTTATACCACCTGATCGACAGTAACGTCCGATCAAGGTCCACGACATTCATCACGGCTAAGGGCTAGAATTTTACGCCTGTCGTTAGCCTAAGCTTTGAGCCCCGTAAAGGTGACAGTACGATTTTGCTCGGAACAACACGATATTTGGTGAGACCATTCGGACCCACTGATTTAACGAGCACGTACTCCGTGTGTACTCGGAGGATATTTGGTGGCATCGGGCATCGGACCCAGGCCTTCCGGTCTGGAGACCGATGCTCTAACCACTAGGCTACCCACGGCCCCAAATATATCTATATAAATAGATAAAATTGAAGTGTCTGTTTGTAATTTCAAAAATTTGCAGATTTTTACTAAAGGCATTTAAAGGTATATACGGTACTTATATCAAAAAATCAATTTTTAAAATTTTTGTCTGTCTGTCTGTTTGTTCCGGCTAATCTCGGGAACTTCTGGACCGATTTTAAAAATTCTTTCCCCAATGGAAAGCTACATTATCAGTGAGTAACATAAGATATATTTTACCTCAATATTCCTACAGGAACAGGAACTATGCTGGTAAAACGTTGACGTTGCTTACTCCCCGCCAAGTTGGCGCAAAATTATGCATTTGTCAACAATGGGATTTTAATAAAAAATTTCTCACATTTATAACAAATAACTGCAACATAGTGTAATTTAACATCTATACAAAAAGCAATTGTTTAAATGGTTTTTTATTAAACGTCTAACGTTTATTACGTTACGTTTGTTAAATGTCAAACTCAAACTTTGAGAAATATCGCCAAGTTGGCTAAGAAGTTCTCTATTCCGACAATCCCAGATATTTTAATGCAAATTATCTCCCACTTTTTAAAGAGTGAAACGAAATAAAGTTTTAGCGAATTGCGTGCGCGTGATATTGAAAATTCTATGGTAACATTAATTGACAGTTGCATAAAAAGTTTTGATTACTTTAGTGTAGTTTTGAAAGTATTTATCACTTTGAATTTTTTTTAACCTAATTATACAATATTCATATTTTGCACAAAGTTCACTTATACTGAACCAGATATTTTACATGGAGGTACTACTTTGAAGATATACTATGGAGGCATTCATACAATGTTACTGGCCAAAATAGGGGGAAATTAGGGAGCTTTACGCAATACTTATTTCATCTTCGGTCTTTCTAATCCTCAAACCTTTCGGAATAAGTACAAAGACTACATGGCGGAAGATATTTTGCGATGAAAAACAACCAAATATGCCTTTCAATGAACACATCTACAATGAAACGCAATAAAGGTTTTCAGAATGGTTAGGAAGAAGCTACATGATTTTGGAATGATTAGCCCTAGACGTGTTGGCGGAAATGGCTTCGATAATGACATTATTTGATAATTAAAGTACGATTTTATAGTATTGTAACATCAAGTAACAGAATTTATCCTAAATGTACCAGTTATGCAAAATCTCGATGCTCCTCGACTATGTAAAGGAACATAGCCACAAAACTGATGCAGAATATACTTGGCGCCAATATTTGAACATATGTCATGAAAAGGGATAGTCTCATCATACCTCGAATTCCAAGTATCCCCACTGACCGTTTCAAGTCAAACAAGTTCAATTTTCAGTTTTACTGTTGCTATTAAAAAAAGCTAACCTTTCAGGTAGCAGGAGTGCATTTAAAAAAAGCAATGTTTTTCCCATGGCCAACAATATGTAGCCTGATCGGTGTATTCAATGTCCAAATCTTCACATATTTGCAACTGACTGAAGAACATGTAATTTTGTATACAGTAGCATCTTAGAATAATATTCCGTTTTGAGTTCTTTTAAAGAGAAATTATATATTAAACGTAGATACTTTCGATTTTTAAAAATATTAATAGTTTAAGTTATTGAATATTTGTTGTTAATTATTATAGTAAATTACGTTTTCAGTTTTTTTAAACTAAGCTCAATTTTAGAATTTTTAAATTTTATTGGTTCCAGTCAAGCAATTAAAAAATTACCATATTATATTATTTACTTTCTAATGATAATGATTACGACTTTGACGGTTATTTAAAGACATCAACGCGAGCGGAGCCGCGGGTAAAAGCTAGTATATAAATAAATATAGAGAGAGAGTGAGATAAAGTAGGAATTGAAAGAAGAGGGTATGTGTTATACGGCGAATATACCTAAAATTTAAAAAAATGCAGCTTGAAAGTATAGGTGAGTGTTATACGACGGATTTGACGGTACTTGTATTATAACCAAACTCTCTGTTTAATGTTAGGTAGGATCTTATTTCTCCCTTAAGATATAAAAAAATGAATGTAAACTTTAAAGTATATCAAACCGAATTAATAAATGTTGAAATTGCTATAAAATTTCTATGCAAATTTTTAAGTTTGAATCTGAATAAAGTTGTACTTTTTCAAAATTCTTTAATGATTAAAATGACACGATACAAAAAAAAAAGTCCAAACTTGTATATAAAATAAAACTTTTGTGAAAGAAATGTTTTAATCAGTTGTCTACCATCTTAACCTGTGAGATCCAGTTTATAAATTTCAGTTTATTATGTTAAAAGCAAAACAATTATTTAAATTTATTATTTTGTTTACGTGAATTAATTTATCATTGTTTAATTTTTTGTCACCGTGAACTGAACGATATTGAAAAAGTATATTATTTTGTAACGCTGTGGCAACAAGGAAGTGCTGGAGTTGTTCTGTTCTGTTTTGTTTAATTAACAGTATTCCATGAAAAAATTGTTTATAACTAGATGAGTCTTGGACTCTAGTTGGCATGTTAATTTGTGAAATAAATGAGATTTGACAGTATTAATAGTTTGGAGTATTAATTTTCAATACAAGAAACTTTTTTATTTTTACGATATAACCAAAATGATAAAAATCGGATAATTTTTCAATTATCTATTGTGTTTTTAATGTGTTTAGGGTTCTGTACTTCTGTACTATTACTGTGTCATCTCATGCATTATTGTTCAAGTTGTTATATTAAAGAATCATAAAATAAGTTTTTCTTAGTATGATGTTTTTCGGATTTAAAATGTTCTTTACGAGTGAAATTTTACTTGAAAATTGCAGCGTTTTGACCCTTTATCTACCGCCTTAGGATTTACTGCAATTTTTTCCCCATTTTTTTTTAATGACTGCTTCGAAAATTAAGGGATATACATAAAAAAGATACTCAAGTTTGGGAAATTCAATCCGTTAGAGCTAATTAATTAAATTGGTACTTTAAAGTACTGTCAGTACACGGAGGTTTAAAATATTCTCATAACATAAAATGACCGTATGACTTTTTCAATGGAGATTTAACTCTTAAAAATGCTTAATAACTAGAGAACACTAATAATTTACAGCACAAAACACTTATTTTTGAAAATTATAAAATTTTAAAAATTTATTTACTTTTTTTACACATAAAAAAGCAGATTTTACACATAAATTTAATTTAGTGATATTCAAAGAAACAGTTTCTCTTTTCATTAATACACAAAAATTCTTACACACTGTGCATTTTGAGAGAGGTTTCGATTACATATTTTTCAAAGCACTGCTTCCTGGAGTAGGAAATACTGTCTTCTCTGAACATGAGCTACTGCACCTTGAGTCTTGTTCAGTCTTTTGATCGTCATTTTAAGTATCTAACGAAAGTTTCAGCAGATAGTTTGCTGGGACTTCTTCATCTGAAGAATCATCTGTTTGTGCATCACTGCCTTTAGATGGTGGGTTCTGTAATAAATCCACAGCCTCCTGAAGACTGAGCTCCTTTTTTCCAAACACTCTAAGAAATGGAAAAACAAATAAACAAATAACAGTACCTTGAAAACCTCCTATTATTGTTAAATTTCATTTACACATAAAAAAACTAAAATGTTGCTAATTTTTGAATAAATTATACATATTTCATTTAATATATAAATATATAAATGAATGTGTGTTTGTCTGTACTCGATAGATTCAAAAACCATACATCCAATCGCCATGAAAATTTGGGAAATTATTAAGTATATCCCCGGGAAGGTTTTTGAAATTTTTTTTTAAAATCGGAGTTGGGGTTCTATGTGGTCCCGAACAAATATCCCAAAAATATCAAAATAATTTTGCTTTGTTTTGTCTTTGATTTGTCTGCATTGTTGTAACAAAAATGGCAAAAGTTGGCGCCGAAAATCGGTTTTCAAACTGGAAAATTGAAATTCCAAACTGGAATTTCGTGACGTTGCTCTATTGACTGAATGAACTCTTTTTTTTTTAAAAAAAAAATAATTGCTTTTAACCTGTGATTAATTTGAAATATATTTTATTAAAATCCCAATTTCTACAATGTTATAAATTTTTTGTAAATTTCAATGGGTTTTCTTGGACTTAAATTCCAAAAAAAAAAGAAGAAGAAGAAGAAAGTTACAACTATTTTTCAAGTAAATTGGTTCATTGTATACCTTTCTCAACGCTGCCAAGTTAGACTGAGATGGAATATTGTAAGACTTCTTTAAAAAAATTTATAAAATTTTGTAATTTTCAAAATTTTTTCTATTTTTCTGATTTTTTGCACATAAAATATTTTTTAAAAAAGGCTCTTTTCTATTTTAGGAGCTATAAAAATGCAACAAAAATAACCACATGCCAGTAATAAATAATTGTGATAAAAACCTACGGCAAGATTGATCAGTTTGAGGCTTATGGAGCATGTGCAGGAAGAAACAACTTTCTGATACATCACAACTCACAGTTTTCTTTATTTTTAAAAAAGCGATTTAGAGTGAAAAACTTTAAGAATATAAGAAAATGCTGAAATGTTTCCTTCAGATACTATTATTTTCTATTGAATCTTTCTTTATACAGTGAATGCAAACAAATTTTTAGATTTTCTCTCCCATACTTCTTTTTTTCTAGTTACATATTTTTAATCAAATAATCAAACATCTAGAAATAAGCAATCGTTTTTCATTCATTATTTAATAAAAATGGATATAAATTAATATTTTTCAAAAAACTAAATCGGTATTGTTTTTTATTATTCATTACAAAATGAATTTTTAATAATAAAATCGTACATTTGTTTGTTGTACATTAGTTTTGTAAACTGCAAATCGATAACAATTTATAGAAAGATCTTATCATTTGGGGAAAAAAAGGGAAAAAGAGTTTTATACACACGAAAAGGCCCATGTAATACCAAACTAAACTGAGGGAAAAGAAACCTGCCTGTAAAGGAAAAGAAATTAAAGACTTTTCTGAAAAGATCATTTTAATGACATAAGTATAGAAATCCCTTATATATCGCATATACACCCTCACCCAGAAGTGCTGGCACCTAGAGAGAGAGAAAAGGAAAATTGCCATTGGGGTAAAGTTGAAAAACCCCGGTCAACGCCGGGCTAAATGAAGGGAAAAAAGACCAGTCCGACGGGACAAAGACGTGGAAGAAATTTCAAAAAATGTTGATTTTAACGACAAAATATAGAAATCACACACAAACAAGGAAGTAATGTCATCGAGAGGGGAAGAGGAAATTTCCAATAGCAAAAAGTTATACACTCGAAACAGCCCGTGCAGCGTCACACACAGGCCATGTATTCATAACCTATGCAACAATAACATAAGTTCGCGCTGAAAATTTATTTAAGGCAAACTGAAATTTTATGTCGTAGCTTTTTTGATTTAATTCATTCACAGATTAAAAAATAAATGCTTTTAACTTGTGATTAAAGTGGAACGTATCCTTTTTTGAAATCATAATTTTTCAATTACATATGTTAACGTCAAAATCCGGTTTTCAGCCAAACTGGAATTTTATTTTGACTGATTCATTCTCTTTGATTGAAAAATAACTGCCTTTAATATTTGAATTATTTGAAATGTTTTTTATTAAAAACACAATTTCTAAAACGGAAATATCTATGGATTTTTTAAAAATTTAAATCCCGAAAAGAGATAAAACTATTTTTTAAACAGATTGGTACATTTTTTATCTTTTCCAATGTTTCCAAGTTAATTTGAAAAGAAATATTGCACAACTTTTCTTTAAAAATTCACAAAATTTTGAAAATTTCTATTTTGTGACCTTTTTTAAATATAACACTTTTTAAAAAAGGTAGTTTTTCGTTTCCAGGAACCCTAAAAATACAACGAAAATAATTGTCAAAATCACCACCTGCCGAAAATAATTAGTGGTGGTAAACCTACCACAAAATTCAAGAATTTGAAGGCTTATGGTGCTTGGAAAGACAGCTTTCGGAGAGTTTGTAAGCAAAAGTATTCCTTGTGTGTATAGAAAACAGAATAACAAAAACAGTTTCACACAAGAAAAATTCCTTGCAACGTCGGGCCATGCAGTTATATAGGAATGTAAATTAACATTTTTTAAAAAAAACTAAAGCAGTATTGTTTTCTATAATACATTACAAAATCAATTATTTAATAATAAAATCGTACAAAGGCTGCTTTCTATTGGATAAAATTAGATTAGTTTTACAAATTATTAATCGAAAATAAAAATTTGATCTTATCCCTGACAAAATAAGAGAGAAAAAGAGTTTTACACTCGAAAAAGCCCGTACACCAGGCTAAACGAGATAAAAGAAATATTCCTGAAAAGGAAAAGAAATGGAAGAAATTTTAGAAAGAAAATTTTAATGACATAAATGTAGAAATCACTCTCCTAGAAGTGCTGGCGTCTAGAGGAAAAGCGGAAATTTCCATGCGGATAAAGTGATAAACTCGATAAGAGCCCGTGGAACGCGGGGCTAATTGGAGAGGAAACAGACCCGTTCGACGGGGCAAAGAGGTGGAAGAAATTTCGAAAAGGGTATTTTAATGATGCATTAATATGAAAGTCACAAACACATAAGGAGGTGCTTATACCGAGACGGGAAAAGGAAATTTTTAAGACAAAAAACTATACACTTAAAGAAGTCCGTGCAGCGCCGGGCCATGCAGCTAGTCTATATATATAAAAATGAATGTGTGTCTGTCTGTCTGTACTCGGAAGATTCAAAAATCATGCATCCAATCGCCGTGAAAATTTAAGAAATTATTAGGTATATCCCCGGGAAGGTTTTTGAAACAAAATTTTTAAATCAGAGTTGGGGTTCTAGGTGCCCCCGAACAAATATCCCAGAAATATATATATAAAGGAGAAAAGCGACTGAGTGGCTGGCTGACTAATCACGATATCTCCAGAATTATTCAACCTACAGACTTGAAGTTTGGTAGACATGTTCCTTTCAGGAAGTAGAGATCCACTAAGAATGTATTTTGCAAAATTCGAACCACAAGGGGCGTTACGGGGGATAAGGGGCGTTATAAATAATTGTTTTCAATTTTAAACTATTAGACGCACCGACTTTAAATTTGATGAATAGATTCCTTTCATAGATTTGAGATCAGCTACATGATGGGTTTTGGAAAAATAGCCCTCCAAGAGGCGTTGCGGGGGATTAAGGGGCGTAATAGATAAATAATTTCGTTTTTAAACTACTTGACCTACCTGCTTGAAAATTGATAAGCATGTTTCTTTCATGGAGTAAATATCCTCTATAAAATGGGTTTGCGAAAATTTACCCCCAATGGGTGTTCCGGGGGGGGGGGTTAAGGGAGATATAAATAAATATTCCGTTTTTAAATTATTAGACGCGCAGTATTGAAATTTGGTAAACAGATTCCTGTCATAGGGTAGAGACACGCTTCAAAATGCGCTTCGTGAAAATCGACCCCCAAGTGGCGTTGCGGCTTAAGGGCGTGTTATAGGTAATTATTTCCATTTTTAAACTACTGGACGTACAGTCTTGAAATATGATAATCAGAATCCTTTCATGGATTAAGGATTCCCTATATAATGTGTTTTGTGAAAATCGACCCCCAAGTAGCGTTGCGGGGCTTAAGGTGCGTTATAGATAATTATTTCCATTTTTAAGCTACTGGACGTACAATCTTGAAATATTATAATTAGAATCCTTTCATGGATTAAAGATCCTCTGTGTAATGTGTTTTGAGAAAATCGACCCCTAGGTGGCGTTGCGGAGGCTCAAGGGGCGTTATAGATAATTTTTTCTATTTTTAATTTAACAGACGCACAGCCTTCAAATTTGGTAAGCAGATTCCTTTCATAGAGTACAGTTCCCCTACAAAATGGGTTTTGTGAAAACAGACCCCCAAGTGGCATTGCGGGGGCTCAAGGGGCGTTATAGATGATTATCCCCATTTTTAAACTATTAGACGTACAATCTTGAAATTTGGTAAGCAGATTCGTTTCGTTTCGTAGAGAACCGCTACAAAATGGGTTTCGCAAATATCAGCCAAGTTTGATTTCGTTAGATTAAGGGGCGTAATTGATAAATATTTCCGTTATTAAACTATTAGATCTACCTGCTTGAAAATTGGTAGGCATGTTCCTTTCATAGAATAGAGTTCCTCTAACAAAGAGTAAAACGAAAATCGATCACTAAGGAGGGTGGAGAGGGGTCAAGAGGAGTTATAGAAAAAAATTCCTGTTTTTTAATTGTTAGACCCACATACTTGAAACTTGTTAAGCATGTTTCTTTTGTTGAATAGAGATCCACTAAGAATATATTTTACGGAAATCAACTCCTGAGGGGAGCAGGGCGTTACTGGGGCATACTGCCAAAATAATTCCTTTTTTCGAACTACAATGACTATAATAATGAAATTTGGTTTGCGTTTTTCTTTTGTTCAATTGAAATCCGCCAAGAACGGTTATTTTAAATTCCCGGACTCTCAACGGGATTACGGGGGTAGCGATAGTAAAAATTTCGTTTTTTTCCTGTTAGATTTAGACTTGAAATTTGGCTTGCATCTTCATTTTACAGAGTAAAGATACACCGAAAATTGCTTTTGCGGGAATCCACTTGGTAAAAGGGTTACGAAAGTGCTAACATCATTCTATACTTCAATTTTAGAGATTTTTAGAAAATACAAACTAGATGAGTTCTGCCCCTTTTTTTTATGAAGAGGTGACAGTTACAGGTTTAGGTATATTTTTCAAAGCAATTGAAATCTTAATGCTAGGACTTAGATATTAATAATTTATATATATATATATATATATATATATATATATGTAAACAGTATATATTTATAAAACATCATGAAATACCCAGCAAAGCGGGTGAGTAACGGCTAGTTGTCTAATAAAAAAACAAGCTAAAATTCAAAGTTTTGAAAACGTTAAAAAAAGTAAAAAAATAGATAAATTAAGCAACAAAAAAATGTAAAAAAAAAACAAAACATAACTCTTTTGCACTACAGTGATGACGCTACAACACAACAAAAAAACAATAAACTGCACGGACGGGAAAAAAAACAACTAAATTCTTGCTCTAACATCCAGAGTACTGTCGGTACTTATAAGTACCACAAAATTATTCAACTGAAAAAATAATTATATACCCTCTCTGTTCACTTAAGATAAAGAGTCAAACCGTTTTCTAAGGTCGTAACTAAGAAACAAAAACAAAAAATAATAAGACAGTTAACTTTTGACATTAAATACTTTTACAGAACAAAAATGACAAGCTTCACAATCCGATCAAAATGTCAACAGAAAACGCAATTTCTACTTTAAAACTATATTCACCTTCCTCGCCAAAATACTCATCATAGAATCTGTGTTGCCCTGTATCCTGGAAGAGTGAAACTAAAAGAGTGTTCCTGCTAAATATCGTCAGAAAATTCATCAAAATGGTTTCTATGCAATTTTAAAGTGAGTGGTACTTTTACTTATCGTCGGTAGATAAAAGGTTAAAATCGTACTTTTTACAGTATTGTTTAAAAAAGTCACGCGTCATCTTTAGATAAGCTTATTTCCTTCTCTCAATCGGGGGAGCTTTCATTGTTTGTAGTTTCGGTTTTGATAAAAAGATATTACAGACCACTGCATATTTCTTTTCGGTGATGTGAGCTATTTACCAGAAGGATCATTTCCTGAGGAATTACATTTGACATGGTTTCTTTTTCTTATTAAAGAAAATAATTTTTTCCACCTCTTAGGAATGTAATTGTAAAAAAGGTAAGGTGTGTAAACAATTTTACTGAAAAATATATTTTAATTATTTTTCTTAGAAATAATGTTTTGTTTCTCATTCACTCGATATTTATATATCTATTTTCTTACATGAATCACGTTGGTTATTTTCTCTAGTTGAGACAAAGTATTATTATTTTGAAATTGCTTTTGAAGGTATTTAAACTATTGTCAATATGTTAAATTCGTTACTCACAATGCAGAGCTGGAAGAAAATATAGCGTCAAGAGAAAATCTTCAATAACTTATTTCTAAATGTTTGGAATATATGCAATTTAAATGCAATGTAAGGGATAAACAGCTATATTTACATTTATAAAAGTAATAAGAAAATTAAAATTATTTTTATTCGAAAATTTATTTTCGTCTTTTATACATGTAAAAGATTTAATTTAGGAAACTGGAAATAAGCTAAAAATTTTCCATTCTTATCAATTAATTTCATCATTCTGGAGGTCACAGAATTGGAAAATGTTTTTGAAAGTCTGCTTAGAGATTTTTTTCCTACTGTTTTCAATGGCCACTTTTAGCTCATCTTTGGTGGTGTAAATTTTACCATTTTCGTAAATTTCCTGCACCTCATACCTGATAAATTTTAGTTTAGTTCACGTAGGATTTCTTGATGGTCATTCAATAAGTCGAACATTATCAACTTGAAACCATAATTTTATAGAGCTTGAGTTATGTATAGATGCATTGCCTTGCTATAGTATGTACTATCGCACCTCTGACCAAATATTTTTGAAAGGGAGGTCTTTGGAGTCTTCTGATACAAATTTCGCTTTGCAATAGGCTCCTGGTGTCGTTCTATTAGCCGAAAAAGTGTCCCAAATGATCTCAACTGCCCCATCATATTTTACGCTTTAGAACGGTGATTCCCAAAGTGGTCTATTTAGATCCCCAGGGGTCTATGACGACCTCCAAGGGGTCTACGTCAGCCTAAAATTAATTTGGGGGTCCTTGAGGTGTAAGTG
>BMAO01009904.1:0-24334 GCA_019973975.1 Trichonephila clavata | reverse complement strand
TTTTAATTTCTGAGTAGTTACCTCCAAATTATTTTCTTTATAAATTTTACAATTTAATGATGTATTAGAATGCAAATAGGACCACTTTAAATTAGTATATTTGTTAACTTACATACAATGTGTTAAGAAAATATTAACATTAAAATTCAGAATACACAGGTTTAGATTCCTTTTCATTAATAAATCTAAGTTTTGTAGTTTTTTTTAAATTTTAATCGAACAAATTGTGTATTCTATTTTTGTAAGAAGTTTTGAAATGGAATTGTCTTGTCTACTTTATCAAAATAGAAACAAGCTTATATTCAATCTTGAAACCAAGATTTAAGTGCGTGCAATAAGTTTTTAATTAATTGTTGTGCTTTGTTCGTTTTTATTTTACATTTGCTGTTTGCTTTACATAATACGTTTTTTTTCCGTTCTTACATGAATGACATCATAAAATAAACTATAAGTATATGATTCATGCATTTATTATTTCATTGTTCTTTAGTATCCTTGTTGAAATATGTAAAATTTTGAATTAGAGGATAATTGATTTTAAATGATTTTTAAACGCAATTTCTTAAATGTAACAAACGAATTAAACGTCAATCACTATCTGAAATCTTTTCCCCTCATTGTAAAAATATAGAATTTTTACTGTGGAGAAATATCTTTTTTCATATCAAAAAGTATTGGCTAAAAAACGTAGTTTCAACACACAATGTTTTATCTTGAATGCAGTAATATTGCTCACCAAAAATTTCTAATTTTGAAATAAAAGAATGGGGGCCGTGATTCTAAATATTTCTAATAATGGCAGGTATTTATGAAACATTTGTAAAATTGTGGTCTGAATAAAATAAATAGCATCATTGCCTGGCAGAAAACCCTGAGGATTTTGCTTCTGTATATTTGCTTTTCTTTGAAGCCATGTTCTCAATAACTCAGGATCACTGCTATGGAACTGTCGCCATTGAATCAGTTCTATATCATCAACTACCCTTGAGACATCCTCATACTATAACTTATTTTCCAATCCTAATCTGAAAGATCTTAGTATATCTGTGTCTACTGAAGAGCTCTTAATGAGTCTACTTATATAATGCAACTGTGATAACAAGACCAATTTCTAGGGTCTTTCCTTTGAAATGATTGGCTGTTAAATAACATGGTCTCTAGTTTCGATAGCATTTTCTAAAAGAGGATATTTATAAGAATATATTCTTTTTTCCTAATAATATATTTTTCATGTCTGTGGTAAATTTATCACAATTTATTTCTTTGAGAATCTAGTAATATTTTGCCATATAATGTAGCGATACTGTATTATGTAGAATGCACATAAATAAATATAATCTTTTTTATGTAAACATATTTGAAAAAAGTGGAATAGATATATATGTTTTTTATTAACTTAAGATATAACATTTGATTTTTATGTGGACATTATTTTTTGTTTATCTTTGTTAATTATATTTTGAGCCAACGAATAACACATTACTTAAAAAACACATACATTTATGTTCGATTAATAAGTTTTACTTGTTGCTTGCGTTTTTTTTTCATTCTTCAATATTCATGTATTTGGGTAAAATTCAGTTGAGCGAGATGTTTTGCAATGTGTATTAAAAACAATTGGTGTAATAACTAGAATTCATTATTTTAATGTTCAACTCTTATGCAATTTCGATTGAATACAATATAAAATTAAATTAAATCGCAAAGTGGTTTAAGAATACCTTTTATTTCACGAGCGATAAGTATTTCAGTTTAATTAGCAATATCTTATTCTACATATTTTTAGATGAGCATAAAGAAAGAGGGAAAACAATTAGAATGTTATTACAAAGTTTTTCACGCTGAACTTTTCCTGAAACTGAATTGCGCAAGTTGATTTAGTTCCACAGATAATTAAGAATTAGAATCACATTTAAAAAATAGCATAACTCTTTTATGCGAGATAGGCTATGAATAGCTAAGAGTTAGTGCCCTCTTCTTTAAGCCTTAATTAGTCGTTCATAATCTGACACACTGTGCACTAATTCAGTGCAGTCATTAGAATCTTCTCAAATTGATTTTACGATCTCCACATCTTCATTTTTAACCTTTAGAAGCTAAATTCTGAAGTTTTTTTTAATCGAACTTTAAATTTTCTCCACGTGGTTTAAATCAGACAAGTAGAGGACAAGGCAATAGTTTAATTTTATTGATGTTAAGCCAAACAGTGGTAAGATTCGATGTTTGGTGAGATACAGAAACATGTTGGAAAGTAAAGACAACCTCAAATAGGCCTCTCAATGAAGGGGTCCTAAAATGTTTAAATACCTCTTTGAATGCATCGAGATTTATCCTTCCAGTAAAAAAACATAGCTCTTTTTTAAGCCCTAGGCTCTTACATTCCTCCAAATCACGACAGAGATCTTAAATTTCAGAGAGCATTTCAAACAATCCGCAGTAAAATATTCAAGTTCGTCACACACTTTCCATGTATGTGGTTACCTTGATGACCGTGGAAAACGAAAAATAAATAGATAAAAGTTGGCTATTATATTTTGTTGATCCAGCCACAGCTCATTTTTTTCCTTTCCTTGCATGCAAATACGTATTTGTTTTGACACGGGTACCTGTGATTATAAACAAAGTTCATGGAGTTATCGCAGAATGTAGATGTTGAGGTACCCGATTCTCATTCTCGCCACTTTGTGTTAATGAGTCGCAATCTCATGAAATGATTTTTTATTTACGAGATATTCAACATGTTGTCTTGTTTTAGTCTGATAATTTGCATACGACCATTTTTCTGCACCAATATTTTAAAAATATTTTAAAATGTATTTCAATCAAACTTTACTTACTTTTTATTACCCTAATATAGAAATTCTTTTCTTCTTTTGGTTAAGTCCAACATTAAATATATGTATGTTGCATACATAGTCTCCGTTAAGTTTAATATGTCTTTCGTACATTCCATTTTTAACACCCAACAAGATTTAACTCTTTTCTAACACATACTAACTTTCTTTTTACACATACTAACCCTGTGAATTTGTGATGTAGACAAATTTTCTATTTCTGATAAAGCGAAATAAGAAAACTTTGCAACTGTTCTAATATTTTGCATATCTTCGAAGAATACTTGTATTTTAGATTTTTGTATAATTTGTATAAATTTTCATAAAATTATTTTAATATAACTATATGTAATATATAAGCTTGTTGTATGAAATTAGGGATGGTAGATCTAAATGCGGTGGGTACCGACAGTAAAATTAACGTTGATGGAACTCAAATGAAAGAAAGAAAACTTTAATCCAAAACAAACAAAGATTTATTATGATCAGCATAGGTAAGTACCAACAATGTATTGATAAAGTTTAGAATTTAAGTAACATTAGACTAAGAGGCACTTAATATGATAAGGAACACTTTCGTACGACTGAATGACTGATATGGTATGTCCGCTCGCTATGAATGAAATCGTAGAGAAGTGATAAGTTGTAGGAGAGCGACAAGCGACAGTAGCGGAAGTATACAAGGTACCACACACACAACCCCCGGCCCCGGTTGAAATGCTCTTTGCAACATTTGCATGTATACAAGCAAATTTTAGTATAAGAAATATGGTTACAAAAAATTAATATGCAGGTAAGTGACAATACAATCGACTGTAGCGGAAATGTACACACACAGTTTGTACACTTTATGATTTTCCTGTCCTTCCCCGTTGTTTATTTTTAAAAACATCATGCAATTTAAAATGAAATTCAATAAATGTTTTTTATAATTTTAATATTTTAATAGCATTTCCGGTAGATATTTTTGTTCATTTTAATACATTACATATAGTATCTTGTAAGAAGTCATTATACAGAATTTTCAATCTGTAAGTTTTGTGATTCGCAAATGATTGTACGTTAAAAGAAGTTTATTTATACCATTAGTGAAAGTTAATATGATATAACAAGTAATTGAGCCCACACGTAATATAAATGGACAACCCCAAAATATATAATTCTTTAGTTATTGAAAGTATATTGCCTTAGAATACGCATAATATATCGTCAGACAAAATTTCTTTGCATGTAACTTTTATCAGTAATTTAGACAAACGCTTTAAAATTAAAATCTTTCAATCAGGTCTTAAATTTTTAGATATTTAGATATAATCTCCTTAAACACATTGTTATTCAAATGAAACTAAATTGATAAACCAGTTTGCTGCCCTACTTACGTCAATCGAGTTAAACCAGTTAAAGGTTACGTCGTTAACACACCTAAATTAATTACTCATATAAAATTTAATATCCTATTCAGTCCTTAGATTGCTTAACAAAATCACTTAACACACTTTATTTACTTAACAAAGATAATTTAATTTTGATTAACAGAATATGAAATTCTTCTCAAAAAGATACTTTTAAATTAAGCGCAAAGACAAGGAAGGGACATTTATGAAATTATAATTTACGTGAAATATATTCAATTATTTCAAATAAATCAATTCGCTGTTAATTGTTTAACCTACATGCATTCCTTCGTAGAAAAAAGTTTCTAATCAGAACTGACAAAAGATGCCAATGATCTAAGCATGTATTTGTGGAAAACAAAGGAAAACAAAGGAGAAAAACCTTACGAAGAGTGGCAAATACTTTTAACATAATACATTATATATATGAGTAAAAATTCAGAATCATTCTAGGTTTGTACTTTGAAATTTTGAAAGGATTTTTTATTGAATTAAACTAAAAATGTGTCTCTTCTGCTATCCTCTGCTTCATAACATTTATTCCTTTCTTTTCACGTTAAGATTGGATTTTCTCGGCTTTCAATCGCGTTCAGAGTTTTCGAATGATGTTTTCATTTTAGTCCTTACTCTAAAGGATAATTTTATTCTTCTATCATTTTCTTGCTAGATTTCTCTTCACGTCTTGCGAACTTTTCGAAACGTTAAGTCCTTGAAATACTTGCTGGGGAAATAATCCAGTGAAAAAATATGTTGACAGATTCATGCTAGAGTCTCGATCTTTTTTGCAATATTTGTAATATTTTTTTCATGAGTTTGAATTTCTTTTTTAATGGGGAAGATAAATTATTACTCCTATATTGGATAATGTTTATACATCCTTTGTATTATTTCCTCTGGAAATTCATTACGAAATTGTTTATAATGTTTTTTTTTAAGTTTCAGAGTTTCCCTTAAATATGATAATGAAAATCAATTCCTTTTAATTAATGGAGAGAGATCTTCCAAGAAAAATCAATGTTATCGAAATATTTTTGCACGAATACTATTCAAGTATGAAGGATAATAAATCAATTCGGAAAAAATGAGTTATTTTAGAAATTTTTTTTATCTAAAGTGTAATGACCATTATCAAAATTCTCTCGGCTAAGAGTCACCTCTTTTTACTAACAATACTTGAACAATACTAAATATGCATGCGATGAAGTTTATTCTTTTCATAAGATAAAATTCATTTTGCTTAAATTGATGGAAAAATTGTGCATTAATGCAGAATGCGCACGTAGATCAAAAGCGAAGGATACTGACTAAGGACAGTATGATGGTTTACATGGTACTGATAACCGTCAAAGGTGCCAGGATCTCGTGCAAGGTTCTTGGCATTCCCTCACATTGTCCGCTGGTAGCATGATAGAACGAATTTAGTTTTTCTGTTGGAACCTTAAATGTTCGATCAATCAAGTGAATTTGAAGACCAGGATATATCTAAAAATTCACCAGAATGTTTCTCAAAGCATTCCTTGACGAATCTATCGTTGTGACGTGGTATATTATTATGTTGGTAAACGCCATCATTCAACGGAAACATTGTTGAAAGGAAGTGATGCACCTGGCCTGTAATGGTGTTCACATTGTGAATAAACGTCAGAAAACATTTTTTCAGGAGGATGGATCCTACTGTGTCATAAAACACCTCACCCACACTGCAATACGACGGTATTTTGGCGTAATCTCACTCGCACTTCAATGTGATTGACCAGAAAAGTGATTTGTGGGATTAAGTGATTCATTTTCTTCCTTCTGAAGTTCAATGTCAATGTTTGAGAGCCTATTTCAGGTGCAGGTGGCAATGACGTACCGTCAGTACATGGACGCGCTTCTGTCGCCAGTTGCGTTGACCAATACGCAGCGGTGTAAAGCACACTATCTGGTTCATCAGTGTTGCAGCTGATAGTGATATTGACCTTTTTAGAAAATTCATAAAAAAGATAATCTTTATTTATTTATTTTTGGTAAATGCTGTACGTGTGGAAATAGTTCATAGATGCTTAACATATTCTTCCAATATTTTGAGAGGATCATGTCCGAAAGAGACTGTTGCTATAAGTGAGAATGGTCAAAATTCAATGGTCATTCCTTAATTAAGTTAAATGAAAGAGAGATAGATATTATACAGATATAATTGTACTGAAAATACTTATGCAACTAAATTAAAAATTTGTGCTTGTTTTTTTTTAAAGTAGCTGTTCTTCACAAGGGTGAATCTTTAAAATAAAATTCTCCATCTCTGGAGCTAGTTTGCATATAAATTTTTAAATGAAGGCTGACTCAAACTAGATACATGACGACATATTGGAAAATTTAAAATATTTTTACATGATGCCCCACCCATTGATAACCTTCTAAATAATTTCCTATGATCATTTTAAAATATACGTTTCTGAGATACTTTATTTGAAGAAGAATCGTAATTTTGATAGAAATAAAAAACGAACAACACTGGACATTTCTAAAAATTTAACATGTATCATCTGACTTCAAACTTTTATTTTTCTAAGAGAAGGTTCTCATTCTTTATCTAAGCAATATTCTTAAATTTACGTTGCCATGAGTGTATGCTGCGGATTTAAAACCCCTCAAAAATGAGTATTTTATTAATGCATGTATAATTTTCTCATGCTAAACTATAAAAGAAATTTATTTTCTAGTTAGAAAATTAAATATTATTTCACCAATCCAAAGATAGCATTTTAAACCAGGAGAGGGGCGCACTCGATATTACTGTATCAATCGCGCATGTCTGAAGTAGTTACCTCAATCCTTTTTCTTATAGCTTTTTTTATTGTACAAAAAAATCAAAATTTCATTAAATAATTTAATTAATAGAAAATATACTTAACTACTTTTAAGGATTTCAATTTTTTTTGTTGATAATCGGAGAAAAACTTCAAATTGAAATAAAACGTTTTAAATGTGCTTTACTTTAATAAAGGACAAAAATCACAGACACTTTTCCCTAACATTACATAAATAATATTTGCAGGCAAAACTCTCATATTTTGTTCACGTTATTGTAATTTTATTGTCTTTTGATGATCGACAAATAGCATACTGAACTTTTTCTTGCTTGTGTCTTATTGACAGGGTTACGGAGGAATTGTAGTACACTTACGGATTTATATCTTTCTGGAAGGAGCTTTTTGGGTAGCATTAGAAAAGTTTACTTTTAAGTAAGTAAACGTTTCATGTTCATTGCTTTTCTGAAATTTGCTTTCACTATCATAAAAATATCTGCTAATTCATCAAGTTATTATTTTGCTTGATCATTTCAAATTTATCTAATAGAGATTGCAGGTGACCATTTCTTTATATATATATATACACACTACTGGTCACCGTAAATGCAAGACCAAGAAAGACAATAGATAGCACAACAAAATTTATTTTGTAGATAACATGTTGACCAAATATCAAATGATTAAATTTATAGATTTCTGTGAAGTGTGGTTCCTGCCAGAATCAGTAGCCAGAGTAGCCGCCATTGTTGGAGATCACCGCTGCCACACGTCTCGGCATTGATTCAAAGAGACTTTGGATGTGTTCTTGGGGAACAGCAGACCAAGCGGCTTCCACACGTTGCCAAAGTATCTGGTGTGGCAGCTGGCGGTGTAATTTGGGTCAACCGTTGAGCAACCATGGATCACATGTTTTCTACCGGCTAAAGATCCGGAGAGCTAGACGGCCAGGGAAGCAATTCAACCTGGTGATGGACAAAGAACCTTTGGACAATGCGTGTCACACGTGTGGTCGCACATTATCCTGTTGAAATATGGCTGTGGCCAAGCCCTGAAGGTAAGGAAGGACAACTGGTTCCAACTCATCGGAGATGTAGCGCTGGCTGTTTAAAGTACCGGCAAAGAGTACAAGAGAAGTGCGAGAGTGATATCCAATACCACCCCATACCATAATACTCGGTGCAGGACCAGTGTGGCGGCGCATAACGCAGCTTTTCAGTATCCTCTCTCCACGGTGTCTCCAAACTCGAATCCGACCATCGTGGTGTTGCAGACAGATGCGTGACTCGTCAGTAAAGACAACAACTTCATTCCATTCTGCCGCTCACATCCTTCTTTCATCGCACCATTGGCGGCGGAGACGTCTGTGGTTCTGCGTCAAGGGTAGGCCAAGCAATGGAAGTCTTGAGGATAGACCACTCTGCTGTAAAAGGCGTCGAATGGTACGCGCAGACACTGAATGATGCGTTAAAGACTCAATGTGCTGTGCTATGGTTCGTGATGTGACTGAGCGATCCATCACTGCCCTGCGCACAATTTGCTGTTCTCACGTGAAGTGGTGCACTGGGGTGGATGCGATCGACCACGTCGGTCCGTCGTACCTTCCTGCATCCAACGGTCTTATATCCGCATTACAAATGTTTGGTTTCGTCCAACACGACTACCGTTTTCCCTGAAAGATAATCAATCCACAATCTCAGTAGGCTACTATCCTTCGTTTGTCGAACTCGGATACTTGGTCAAAAGCTGATCTCTATTTTCTACGAGGCATAACTGATCGTTTTTTTTAAACTACAAGAGAAAAACACAATTGCCGAACTTCAAATCGTCGAAATCTGCAAGCCTTCAATAAGGTTTTGAGGTGGTGCCAGAGGCGTGCGTGATGTGTGTCTGCGCTGAAATTCTAATCATTTGCATACCTCACCTCCGCTAATGCATGTTGTAAATTCCATGCTATTTGCATGCTTCTTTCAGGGTGTTGCATTTACGGTGGCCAGGAGTATATATATATATATATATTATCCTCACTTACATTTATAAATCATAATGTTACATGTAACACAGCTATCAAAACCACTAAGGCTTTTATAAGGAAAACATATAGCATGTTCATTGAAAATATTTTGGAACAAAATTGGAGAACTCAGTCTCCCCAAGCATTTTAAGATTGTGAAAAAACGTTTGCCATTCCCAAAAAGGAGAGAGACATGGGACAAATATAGTTTTGTTCCCATTAAGACTGTCATATAAGAGGAAACTGACTTTCATATGATTTTATTAAAAATTTAGTTTATTAGGTGGTTTCTTATAATTTTCCTTAATAAATATGTTTTCCTTATTCAAAAGTTCAATAATCACTGTTGCCTCAAAGTTTTGCACCAAAGCAAAATGATATGCTGTCGCCATTTAATGTGGAACCTTACATTTCTCATCGATACTATACCAAATTTAAAAAATTGAACTCCCAGATTTAACAAGTTCAGTTCTACTACGCGAGAATTTTTGAATATACGAAATTCAAACTGTTCAAGTACGAGGTCGTTAGTTTATTAGCCATGACATTGCTGCCTCTTACAATTTCAGATAAATTGCATCTCTAAAATCATACATACCCTTTTGTGTGTAGTTCACTATTATTTGTTTGAGAATTTTTATCTGAGAATTACTTTTGTTTAAACTCAACTTTAAATTGTAGTCATTTTCCACTTCAATGAACAGCATCTACACTCAATGGTGGAGAAAATATATATTTGGTGACTTATACAATATTTTAAAGCAATTCCAGTGTTTTAAATCCTTAATGAAATTAAAACAATAATAAAATACAAAGAAATATATGTCTACTTATTTATAGTAACGATACAAAATAGCAATCTTAATAATTGTCTGGATTTTCACCAATGAGATTTATTATTTGATCTTTAAATAGAATTTATTAGGAAAAGAATCAAATTAGTTAACGATGGTGCATAATTAGCAAACATGGTAATTTATCTATAAGGTAAATACAACTTTTACTTTCCCTTATGGAGTAATGCTTGACCAATGATATTATTACTATGTTGCATTTCAGGGGAGACTATAAGTAAAATCTTTGATGTAGCAAATACTTCTTGCGTATAGTAATATTAGCATTAATCCAGAATACGATGTTTTATTTGTAAGCAACAGTAAATATAGGCGTATGGGTAAGAATCAACTAAAATACGATTTTGTATTCACGCTATTTTATTCAAATTTCTATTTCAACGAATTTCTATTTTTTTTCTTCACGCTGCACAAAACAGAAGCCAGAATTTCTAAAGTCTGTGTTTTTAGAATAATTGCTGATTTTAACGTTAAATGAATAAAAAACATATCTTTGTAATGTAATGGATGTTTTCCAAATATTTTTTCTCTCTTTAAAAAAATATGCTACAAAGAAGGAATTTTAATTATTATTTTAAATTACGCTGCTGACTTATTTCAGAATGATAAACAATGTTTAAATTTTATTGATTGATTTAAACTTTTTATAAATTTATCAACCTCAAACAAGTGATATATATTTTTTAATTTGAGTTACTAAAAATCCAATTATATATAACTTGTCATAAATTTTTCACAGGGAATTACTTTAGTTTATAAAAAAATGGCAGTCATAGAAACTGCCGATAGAAGTGAAAACTTAGAACTTTTAGTATTAAAATTTGAAATTTCAAAATGTTTGAATTAAAATTATCCACTTCAATCTGGTTTTCACATCTATTGACACTCCGAACAACAATTATACGCATGTTTATATGGTTTTTTTTATTATTAAAATATATTACGGCTGTACAAGATCATGACAAAATATAAATACAATTCAATTGAAATAACAATTAATATACAATCATATTATTTATAGCTTGTATTTGTATTACTTAAATTTCAATGTAGTTGATTTTTAACATTAATTTATATGTTTGCATCATTGTCATCATTAATTTCAAGAATATACTTAGACTTTTTGTACTTTCAATTATTCGTTTTGTTCTAAAAAATATACAATAGGCTTATGGTAACCAAAGTAAGACAATAAAAAGTTTGATTCAAATTTATCTATATAAAGCGTAAAATCAGCATCGATCGTTGATTTATATTTTGTAGTACTGAGATTTCGATCATTAGACATATTTAAATTAAGTGTTTCATTTAGAAATTCAAATAGTGGTAGATTTTTTTCATCTGCAAAGTTAATATTGAAGTCTTCGCTTAAAATCATCGGTAAATTATCATATTTTTCGCCAAATCTTTTTTCGAGTATTTCAGTACCTTTTTTGTATAAATCATCAAATTTTAAAATAAAAATTGTTGAATCTGTCTCATAGATTTTCCTGGTGAAATATAAACGGCAACCATTAATATGTATTGCCCATTCTCGGAATCGCAACGAGCAACGTATATTTCGCCCATATCAGAAACATTAACATCAATGCTTCTAGTGAATTTAGTATGTATGTCCATATGTGAAGTAATGAAGTGTGACGTATCTTGAGTATTGTGATAAACAGCTACGCCTGCTGCTGGAACTTCGGGTCTTTAAAAACTTACAACAAAGTTGTAATTTGGAATATCATATGGATCTTCGTTTTTCATACGAATTTCTGAGAAAGGCAGAACATTTGACTTTCTTACGATATCATCATTTTTTAGGTCAGCTGCATGCGCATGCAAACTTTGACAACTGAATGAAAATATCAATAATACTTTCTTGTTGGAGATGAATTCTTGAAAGTTTTGGTTACCGTTTGTAGTGTATTATTTTGTAACCTTTCTATTCTAACGTTAAATCCTCTTGATGACTTGTTGAGCTTTTATGATATTTATTTGCATTAATAACCATATTTTAAACTTCACCACAGTAATCTTGAATTATTATTAGATTTTATAAATTTTTTAATTTCAAAATCCGTAATGAAAATATGATTGAACAACTAGAAGTCTGTTTTACCACAGTAGTAAGAATACGTCTAAGCCAATGTGAAATACTAATCCGGATTGCGCGATGCATTGCAGAGGTTAAATATTAAAAAATAATTAATGCAAAATTTTAAAACGCCAGAATAAATATGAAGATTTAAGATAATTTTAAATAATATAAAAATTTCAAACACCAAAATAAATACGAGTTTTTGAAATAATTTTCTGTTATTTATTTTTTATCTTAAGAAAATTTGTATATATATTTAGTACTCACTATTGTACCGCGCAATGATTTTTCAATTAAACGATTCAAATAATAATCAAACAAAACACTATTTCTACAATGCACAGAAAAACACATTGTACTTTTCACCAAATCCATTCAATTTCACTTATAAGATATACACAGCACTTTACATCAGCTGTATAGCTACAGATACACTGCTTTAAGCATGTCGGTGACGCGAACGCACGAGATTTCACCCATCCAAAATGTTTTTAACGCGAACAGCACACTGCGCATGCGCCAGTCAGAGCATGTCGGTGACGTGAACTCATAAGATTTTCCCCTACCAAAAAGTGTCCAACGCCGCTAAAGAAGTTTTCACTTCAAAAATCTTAAGTTAACCAAACATACACTCACACACACTTACACATATACTTTTTTTTTACCAGATACGAGCCTGTTGCAGTTTTCCGAGTTTTTTCGCCTTTCAGCTATTGGTGGTCTTTGTGCAATCTGCATACATTAAACTATTACTACATATTTATCTTACCTTTTCCAGCATTGTTGATTTAACTTTGCGTTTAACATGTAAGTGTCGATACGTAGCAATTTAACAAGAGTTTTAAGTTTATTATAAGTAATAGTGGCTAGAAAAGGAAAAGAGTATATTCAATGAACTAAAGAACGAGATAATACGTTTGATCAGTTTAAGAGTAAGTGATTTCGAAGTAATTGTTAGAAAAATATAGTCGCTCAACCCCACTTCGATTGCACTACTTTAATGGTGTGTTACATTTTACACACAGTGGCTTAAAACTCCAGTAAAGACTTCATTCGAATTCATTACATCTATTCCACTCAGTGTGCAAATGATGGAAAACACTCAACATGTATGAAACATCTTACAATGCCCTCTGTGATATAATTTATAACTTGTGATAATAAAATGCTTTTTAAGCAGATTTTCTGCTGCATATTGTAATACTTCAGCATGAGACTTTTCTCCAGTAATGTTTCAAGCATTTTTACGAAAAAGACTGTTGTTCACTTCTGGACCTTGCATTATGAGGTAGTAATCTCTAATTTGAGGATAGTTGAGAAATTTGTAAAATTTGAGCTGAGCTGATAGTAGTCAAAAGTGATATCAACAAAAAGTTTTCAACTGTGATAAGACATGTCTGTTCTGGAAGATAAGGCCAAGAAGATTTTACATAAAAAGAAAAGAAAAAACAATTGAATGAAAAGAAGAAGAAAAAATCAGTAAACAGAGAAAGAAATTTAATACACCAGGCACTATATAATCCGGCTTCATTCTTATCTATTCATTTCCTTATATAGTTTTTACATAGATATATTTTATTTTACATATAATGCATATAATTAGTATATGACAGATAAATTATTGTAAGAAAATGGAATTGTTTTTAAGAGTCCTAACGAGTTAATCACATATTAACATCTCAGGAGACTGTTGTTGATTTTGAGATTTAAAACTCTAATCTTATATTGTATATTAATAACTAAATCATATTATTCCGATTACCTATTTCGAAGCGCGTGTTTCATTTCATTTCGCATTAAATGATTTAAACGCATACTTTGACACTTAGACCCTCATTAAAAGAATTAAATCTTGGATTTTTAGTTTTATTGGCGATTCTTAGTAAAATAATCTCAAAATATTTTATACGGGCCTTACTGAGCAATGGAAACTTTTCACTAAAACACTGGTACAGTTCTAAAAATAACATATTGACCTTCACTTGAAGATGTGTTTCTTTTATTTCTCATTATATTTTCTTTGTATTTAAATATAGAAAATATATAATTCACTCTCTAGATTGCTTGGTGCTTGACCAGACATAGTACTGAATTATTTCTTCTGATATCTTCCATTAAAGGGCACTTTCTCTCCAATGTTTAAAATCGACTTTCTTTTGTCACGACTACACAAATATAGATACTTTACACACACTGACATATATATATATATATATATATATATATATATATATATATATATAATTACTTTTAAAAAAATCTATATTTTTTATTGTCGAGAATTGATATAAGATAATCGTTAAAACATTACAACAAAAGCTTTCTTTTGTAACAGTGTCTTATGAAAAACTGAAATGTTTCTATGATAAAAAAAAGCTATCATGTTATGAATTTCTCTACGATAAGTTGTATGGATTTTCTTTAAAAACTTGTAATCTTTCAAAACCTATTCATAAAATCATGAATCTCAGAGTAAAAATACCGGTTCGTATATCCGTTTCTAAATACATATGAAACCTTTAATCCATAAAAAGACAAGCTATTGAATAGTTTCAAAATCATCAAATTTCCTATCGATCTAGACTTTTTAGAAAAAGAATCATAAATATCTGCTATAATCCTGAAAGAAATATTTTACGACTCAAGTTAAGTCAAGAAACTGAAGGTAGAAGCACGTTCTCGAATAAGTAGGGCGAAAAGTACAAAATATAGTGTATAAAAAATCTTTCCTTCTCCTAAACTCAAACTTCTTAGCTAAATTGTGGGATAGATATGCTCCTTTTATTAGCTAATGCTGGAAGCTTTTTCCTGTTGTTTTTGCATTATTGTACGGTCTCTTCCTTGTAACTATAACCTGGAGAAGAATTTTAGTAATATAGGAATGAATGTTTTGTCAAAGTTAGAATTTATATCAGAGTGCAGGTTGTAAAATTAGTTCCCAGACTTTTCGTGTTATAGGAAAGAACAGGAAAGAGGAGGGGCTATGCAGGAAATATTTGTTGCATCTAAGATTTTTTTTCTCTTTTTAGGATCTAATGAAAACACTTTTGGAGATATCTTCTCCACTTCTCGATTGCAGTTTGAGAGAATAAATAATAAATAACTCAAGCACAATCAATGAATAAACTAATAAAAGGAAATACAAATTTTTAAAAAATGAGTTTGTTTCACAGAAAAATGATGTGCAAATGTAATTTTAAATAAAGAAAGGCTTTACAAAAATCCATATCAGAATTTTTGTGTTATAAAAAATAAATCTATTAAAAAAGGTAAAAGGAAAAGGGGGCAATTTGAAAAAAATCTTGTTTTGAAGGAAACAGGGTTATATTCTTGAAATATATGTATAGTTTCAATTAAAAAGCCTTCATATTTTCATATTTTTGGTATACTGATAATTAATATATTTTTCTTAAAATTTTTATTGAAATTTCTAAACTTAATTTCAAATATATGTATTTATAAAGATAGGGAAAGGAGAGAGAGAGAGAAAAAGTACCTAGTATACCTTCCCTTATTTTTTTCTGTTTCATAAATTGATCTTTTTTTTGTTTTGTTCCATGTCATTTTTCTTGATGTGTTTTTCACAAATTGCGTCATGTATTGAAAACGAACATGCGAACTTGACGAAACATGCTTTGCTTTGCTTCTACGCTACCTGGAGGCCAAGTTACAACCAATTTTATAAAGTTAGAAAAAACCGGAAGTGGGTTTTGATCTACCAGAAGTGGGCATTTAAATTGCTCAAAATCTATCATAGCGAGTCTCATAACTCAAAATATTACGAATGTATTTCTATAAAACTTTTTGAACCTGATATTTATGTTGTTTTTTAGACAATGTACTAAAATATTTCTTATTGTATGAATGCTTTTTGAGTAATGGCTTGTTATTTAAATAATGGTCTCATAAAAAAATGCAACATTTCTTATAATGTTCACTCAATCAGCTCTAAAATTTTCAAATTTTAATAAAAGTTAAAATTTTAGTACATTTTCTAGATAAATGCATCTAATTTGTTTAGTAATACTTTTACTAATATATGTTTATTACTTTACCTCTAACTGCTTTCAAGTTTTTTCAAAAATATTTCTAAAATTTCACTTATAATTGTGATTTTTGTAAAATTCAGGTAATTTATTTTTAAATTTTGGCAGTTTAATAGTAATATTTATTGGTATTGAGTCCTAAAAAGCATTTATAATGCTTTAGTATGCTATTTTGTTAAAAAGTACTCCGAACGTGTTCGGATACCTTAACCAAATAAATAGCTGTGAAATCTCTCATGTTAGTTTCTCAAAATTTGTACCTAAACTTTTAGGTATAAATTTCGCCAACTTTTAAAATTTGAATCTTCCACATTTTCCATTAAATTTTATGCTTAGTGTCAAAACATGGCTTTCTAAATAATTATTCAAAGTTTCAGTTAGAACCATGCTTTTACATTTGACGTATAATTGTTACATTACATAAATCCTTGTAATTGACTTTAATTATCACACAAATAAAATGTAGATTTTAATGCACCTCAAATTTTATGAAATTGTCTTCTATTTCTAATATGCATTATTGTTTATGAAAATTAGAATACTATGAAGATATTGCTTAAATGAAGCGAAATTTATAGGCACATAATTAGAACAACAGAGCGAAACACATGTGGAAACCGAGGAATATCCTCTGAATTTCCAAATGAGACATGAAAATATATGGGTAAGGTCGTAAAGCTACGTTAAGTGTGTATAGCTGTTTCACTGCTATAAATGATTGATTAGAAATCATATGTCCGTAAAAATGCAGTATCGTACGAACAAACAATGCATCATGATCTGTTTTCATGCTTCCTGATGAATTGCTATTAGATTGTGGCGTGAGGCTGTAATAGCGGTAAGTGTGTGGAAGAGATAGACCACAGAAAACTAGACAAGTCTAAATCCGACAATGAGTCCCCTGATATGGCGTCACCGAAGTAATTAACGCCTTTTCCGCATGGTGATAAGACTACGTTTACTTGTGCTTTGGGACAAAATTGGATAAGTCTACAAGTATGTCATTACCTGCCTTCATAGATCTTTGATGTCTGCAGCACCATGGGGAACATGGAATGATTTCTCTATGCGAAGTTTTTTTGAAGTTGAACACCAAAATCCTTTCATACAGGGAGTTAACCAAAACAGGACTCTAAAATTAGACATATTATAATCTATAATACACTATAACAATAAATGTGTACAAGCTAGAAGGCAAATGCTTTCCTTCTTAGGGCCTTATTTAGCTTCATACTAAGTATTGTTGAATAGTATGGGTGATTCAACTTACACCAAATCGATCCTAAGCAGCCGTGCTATAGTAGAAAAGCTGTGGAGCCCGAACTTCTATCCTCTTGTAATACATCAAATGACTTGAAAGACAATGTCCATCCATGTATTGCTTAAAATGAGCAAGCTTTCAACATTATGCAACAGTTTTAGTTTATTCCATGGTCTGCATGGTTGCTCGATACATCGAAGTTTTATAATATCTGGGATTATATCATGTTCGGCGATTCACTTATACCACTTTGAATAGAGAGTACAGCTGGAATTTGTAATCAGATATAGGCTATTTTTGAAATGCTATTCCTAAGCATGACTTGTGAAATCTGTATAATTGGAACAACTTCATGCATTGGCTCAGATCACAGTACGTGGCTTCAAAAGTTAGAATTTTCGAATTGTTTTTATTTTATGCTTTATAAACTTCTTCATGTATGCAACTGAAAAGAATTACATTTGTTTTTGATTATTCTTTCAGAAGTGTTACAATTTTCTCAAACGATAATGTACATAGGCTGCTTTTTGTTGGAACAATGAAATAAGCGAAATATTATTATTTATGAAAGATTATTTATTGCATATATTATATCTTTCTTTTCTGAATGAAAAATATTTCTTAATTAAATTTTTAGACTTTTAGGATGATATTCGGATATGTGTTAGCAATTTTAATCTATTACACATAGTCCTTTGAAAATGGCTCAAATAGGAAAAATCCTATGGATCTCGAATGCATCATTATTTTTCAAAATAATATATAATAAAAAATAAGGGTTTTAAATTTGGAATACGGTTATAATATGTATTTATAAACAATGGCATTTATATACATATATTGCTGAACATATGTACGTAATAACTAAGCAGAAAAGCTTCACAGCCTCAGGAAAGAAATATTCCAAATATATTGGAGAAAGTGACACAAAAACTGTCTCTATCCTTCTTGAAATTAACCAACCTGCTACTGACCGTTTTATAAAATATTTTCAAACAAGAGATGTTTAAAAGAGTGGGGAGGGACGCGAGTCTTCATGTAAAGTGGAAACGACACTACATTAGTAGTTTACTGTTTTAAATCTCGTAATATAAACTTTACATTACGAGACTTAATGCAAAGTTTAACTTAATGTAAAAGGGGAAAAGGAAGCTATTGATGGTAAACTGTGCAATAGGTGTAGACTAGCAGACACTGTGTTTAAATAAATTCCTCTAAATTGAAGGAAATGTGTACAGTAGTTACGATAAATAGTGTCATTTCCGCAACACTTTTCATAAGCCTATGCATTTATTTTACCATGGAATTCTAAATACTTAGTCATGCTGCGATAATATTCCGTAAATACATACATAAAACCAAAAAAAAAAATCATTTCTTAAGTAGTACGGGATGTCAAGAAGAAAATATTTGTATTTTTATTTCATCCGTTAGTAGTGGAGAATTATTTCTAGCTTCAAGATGTACGAGATTTCTTCAAATAACCACCAGTATTTTCATCGATGGAAATAAATGTTGATTAAAAAGAAGAGAGCAGGTAAATTGAATTAAAAAAATTAACATCAATGTTTTTTTATTACCGGTTGGACGTTAACTATTTTTGGCAACTTCTTTTGTATAGCTTCCAAAATAAAACAAATAGAAAAAATATTTTTTTTTTCATTTTCATGCTGGATTTTAACAAAAAAAACCCGGTTCTCTTAGAAAGTGTACTACAGTTTTTAAACTGAATTTATATATATTTACACTTGTATCTTTACTGATTATTTAAAAACTGAAAAAACACTGATTCTTTGGACAATGGGGTTACGTCGCATAGTTTGAGAAATGCTGTTTTACTCAATACATACATGGTTATCGTTACCTTATACTTAGCGACATTTTGCTGATTTTTACAATATGGCTACGAGAAATCAGGATTACTAAATCAAGCAGGATTAGATTATGCAATCTTCTCGGTAAAGACCAGTTCATTCAACTTTCTTTTTTTATAGCCAATATTTAAAGAAACGAAAATAAATATTTCACAATACATGAAAAAAATTATATGCCGTATATATCCGTAGACAAGCCGATCTATGTATCAGGTGAACGATTTTTTTCAATGATTTGTCCAAAATTTGAAGCTTTTTAAACATGTTGCTATTGGGTAGAAAATGCTATCCGATGGGTGGAATATTTTCCAATTAACTTGCTGTAAAGTTAAATGCCAGATGGCAAAGATATTAGTTTCATTTCTGGTGAACTTATATTAACATTAATTTTTTACCTTGTGTACTACATGAGCTAGTAATACTTTCAGCGCCTTTTTTCTATGGATAATGAATGAGAAGGGAAATGCATATACAACACGTGATCGTCGATTTATGCTTCATGTTCTGGAGAAAAAGCATGAGGATCTCTCTCTCTCTCACGTGCATCCCAACTTCCATTTTGGAAATTCGGATTAAGTCATTGACTTTAGAGGATTTATGTTTCTTTTTTTTTTGTTCTATAGGATTAAAATTCCAGTGAAAACACCCGAAAATTAAAAGAGTAACCACTTATGCATGGTTGACGGAAACTTGGAAAAGGATTTTTTCCGATATTGGCATTTGGTCCAAGAAAAATGGATACGAGGGTGATTCTGAAATTTTGAGATGAACCTAGGTTCTGTATACTTACAAAATAGTAGGAGTGTTCAAAGCAGTCTCCTCTAGCATCAATGCACTTTGTAGGTGAGTTTTTTCCTCCGATTAAATACATAAACCATTCTTTTCTTGGGATTAGTGAAAAAGATGCATTTATAGCCATTTCAATCTCTTCTGAATGAAAACGACGTCAACGTGAGCTCTTTTTTAGATTAAAAAATAACCAAAAGTCCCACAATGCTAGATCTGGAGAATAAGGTAGATGTTCTAACACTTTAATTTGTTTTTGAATAGAAACTCAACTGTTAATCTGGCTGTATGGGAAGATGCAAAATCATGGTGAAGCATTAGTCTCATAACATTCACTCTTGGAGACTATTTGAATGACATTTAGTGGTATACTAGTTTGCTGTTTCTGTCCTTCTTCCACCTTGATGCTTTGACCAATCTCGTACTTCTGAAGAAAACGGCATACATTGCTTTTTTCAATGTCAGTTGTATTTTCACCATTGTCGGCGTGGTATCATTTTTCAGAGACCCATACTTTACTTTCTTGACGTGTTGGAAAGTCAAAAAAGGGCAAGTACGTACAATTTTAGAAATAAGGTGGCCACCACATACACACACATCATTTAGGAATTTAAGGTTTATTTGTTTTTTTACTGTTTCTGACACGCTTTTTCTTTTGGTATTCAGTTATATTAAGGATAACCCAACGGCAAACTACTTTTCTCATTTGTAATTATTCATAAATAATTTTGTGAATGGCCGCGGATACACTGTTACGTTCCTTCTATGTCATTTGGTAGGTACACTGATTGTCATCCATTTACATGTTTCGTATGGCCCATACATTATCCGGGATTACAAGGGACCTCGGCTTTCCAGTGTATTCTTCATCCTGAAGAGAATTGCGACCTCTTCGAAATTCTTTAAACCATCTGAATACAGTAGCACGACATGAAGACTCATCACCAAATGCTAATGACAGCCATTAAAAGCATTCTTCTTGATTTAATTAAACTTTAAAATAATAGAAACTCATTTCACGGTATTGGTCTCACGTCAAATCTATATGCTCTTGTGTAAAATTTATTCTACGTTAAACATCTATAATTAAGTCAGTAAAAAATCGTTTGTTGTGTTAAAATTCTTAGTATTTTCAAATTAAACCATTCATTTCCTTGCAACTTCTCATCGGCACTTATCTCAAAAATTTCAGAGTTACCCTCGACCATTAAAATAAGCTTTGCAAAAGTTCCAAAACCTCTTAGCATATGCATGAAAATATACAGTAACTCTCTTTTTCAGCTACATTATTTTTTAGGAAGAAAACTACTTGTTCTACAACATTCTTTCATAATCCACATTAGTCTACTTCATTTAACCGACTTACTTCACTAACATAAGGCTAACAAAATCTGATCAGTTCATTGAATCATACATCGAATAGAAAACATTGAGTGAAAATAATTTATTCACTTTGGTATCAGTTGATAAGAATTCTGAAGATTATTTATTATTCCTTATCCTGTTTTCAAAATGAATTTTTCTCTCACGATTAAATTCAAAAATGAACGGTAAAATGCCTGGAGGAATTCTCGTTCTTATTTCAGTTCCCCTATTTCGATGGGGGAAAATGCAAATACAGCGACATTCTATTGAGGGATAAACTAGGTAGCCATATCTTTCAAAAGCAGAAAGGAAAAGTTATTCCGTTAAGTTTTTGTTTGATCGTTTGTTTTTTTTCATAGGACTCGAAACAGAAGATTCGAATGTTGATTCGATAGACTTCAGCCATTTTCTTTTGTTTCCAGCGACGTATGTATTTATAGAAGATTGAGCGTGTTTTTCGAAATCTATAGTTCAGCAATAATATAGTAAAGGAATTTCTTTTGATATATAATGCTGTTGCTTTGCCATGAAAATGTATCATGAAGTTTATGTGAAATGTAGAGATACAAGTATGAGTGGCTATATTGTAAAACATTCTGTCAGAAAGTTTTTTTTGGAATTGTTTCAGTGATACATAAAATGTTTGCTAAAGATGCGTTGAATAAATAAGTATTGTGCACAACGTAGGATCTTATAACTTACAATTGAATCGATACATTGATCTAGTAGAAAATATATCTACATTAAGTTTGAAAGGTTGATACGGAATCTCAAGATATTTTTTTTCAAAAGCAGTACTAAGCCAGTTTATTTTTGTACTAAAAATTATTCATGCTTAATAATAATATACATTCATATTTGATATTTTTTAAGAAAGTCTTCTAAACTTAGAGAAAAAAATAATTTTTAGGATGTCACTACAGTAATAAAATAATTTTTTACTTAAAAATAGTACATATTAAAAATGAACTTATATTTTCATTCTATTTTTTTAATAATCATTGACGACTTCAAATTGCTATGTTAGAAGGCGATGAAATTTTCTTTACTCAATTAAAATGTAATAAATAATGATTCAGTTCACACACATTTTCCCTTTTTTAATAAACATATTTAGTGAAGTGTTCAATTTTTTTAATTTCAGAATTCAGAGTACTCTGGTAATTTTAGAATTCTACAGCCAGTATGTTATTTTCAACATTTTATTATTATTTTTTGGAGTCATGAATGCTTATTTAAAAGAAAAAAAAGTAATTTTTTTTCGTATTTTATTGTTTCACACAATATTTACAAACAGATTATTTTCCATACACTAATAATAAGCAATTAATTTGATTAAAAATAATTGTAAAATGTAGTAAACCTTCATAGCAATCAGTTTTAATTAATTAAACAAAATTATTTTTACTGCACAACAGAACAACCTGAATTCAATACATATTTATAAAATATTCTTAAATGTTTCTCCTTCTATACAAAAAAAGTTCTTCATTATGTTGTAATGAAGTTATTTCGTACTATTGCAACAATACCAACGTTCAAGATAACTCGCCAAGTGTGCATCTCCGATTTCACATGTGTGGGATGCGCTGAATCGGCAACCATATTTTTCGTTTCATATATTGTCGTCAATAAGTTGCCATAGTACATTATTGCAAGCTCTTCCCGGAAAAATATCGCAATGATTGCCTTGACTGGAAATGTTGCGTGAGAAAAATGCGTTGTCTTATACGGCGACTTATCAGCAACCAACGGAATTAAACACTCAAATTTCCAGGAAGCTGTGAGAGTTACAAGTTTATCAGAATATGAGGACATTATCAATGAAGTGTTGGGTGATGTAGCTTCATTGATGAATTTAAGTATTACTTGCGACAACTTTTTTTTAGAAAAAGGAGGTATGGGATTTGTTTGTTGTTTTTGGATTTGCTTAGTACATTTTACGAAAATTATGCTAAAATTAAAAAGAAAAAAAAGAATTTTGATTACAAAAATGGGAAAAGATAGGTAAAAATTAACAAAAAATAACATAAACATGGCCCATTCTGTACCAAAAGTTTATTAACAAATTTTCAATTCTGATTTTTTTTTCAATTGAGTTGCGCATTGGTATTTTAAACATTTCAGACCTAGTGCATTCCACAGGAGCTGGTACTACTTTTTAGCGCTACACCATATAGGCGATACCAATTACAGCAAGTAATTTTGACGCCCAGTTTCCTCCACAGAGGGAGGCACCTGAGCTCTTGACGATGCTAACTTTGTAACTAGGATTTAATTTTGCCGAGAGCATCCAATCCAAAAAGACACTCTAAGGATCTTTCACATGCCGTATAATCATACTCATGGCCGCTGTCAATTTTCTGCATCAAGAAAGTCAACCGACTTGGGCCGGGGTCCAACCCGCAACCTTGGGTGCAGAAGGCCAGCGACAAACCAACCACGCCACCCAGCCGGCGTCAATTCTGATTGTATTGCTCTATTATTGATTTTTAAAATACCTTCAGGATAGGAGATATTTTTGAATTTTTACAAAACTAGAGCGCTTTATCTTAGTTATTATATATATTGCTTTAAAAAAACCGTGATTATATTACATAAGGGAGTGTAAATTTTGTAATAAAACAGTGGTTGATAAATCTGTAGGTTAAAAAACTTCTACTATTATACAGAACATCCTCAAAAATTTCAGTTAATTATTTTCAAAACTTTTTGAGCAATCGCTGGCTCCGTTTGAGCATTTTCAAAAACAAAAAAAACCCACACACACCCATTTCGAGTAAAATGCATTTATGTGTGATATTTTCTTAAAGTAATTGTATTTGCTTTACTAAAACACTTACAGTTTTGTTTCAGTGAACGGAAAATAATAAACTTGGTATTTCTTTAAGCTAATAAGATGGTCTTTAAATACAAAATCTTTAAAAAAATGTCATTTTTTGGCAAAATTCACAATTTTAGGGTAGTCGAAACCTTAATTGAACATAAGTGCAAGAACAAATTTTGCGAATAAACGAACAAACAAATA
>BMAO01009903.1:0-21183 GCA_019973975.1 Trichonephila clavata | reverse complement strand
AATTACGTAGGTTTAATGGTACTTTATGTTCAAAGGTTCAAGAGATTGCTATGAACAAAGCAAAACACAAATAAAATCTATTAATAAATGTTTTTTGGAAGACCATAGTCAAACGAAATCTATATCATACGTATATAATTAAAATAGGTTTAAGCACTTAAAAATTTGAAGCAAGATATGTAAAGATAGTGTAAAAAACAATATTGCTTTCAAATAAATGAATTAATAAAATGTCAACAAATCCCAAGATTTATTCATTTAAAAAATCCATAAAAAGCATGCTGCAAATATTATTTAGAGCAAATAATTGAAATCATAATGGTTGACTACTGTTAGTATTAAGCTTCCGTTATTTTCATACGATTTCTACTTAAAAACAAATGTACGATTTTTAAATGCAGATTGACAAAATAAGATTTTTTTAGTTAAAATAATGAATCGGTAATGTATATAATTACAAACGGAATCTATCGCATTTTTATTATGGTGGAGAGATACATTTCCTCCTTTTGGATTAAATGTTCTTATACGTATAAATCGTATGTGTAATTTTTACCACCTTACTTTAAAATATTCGTTAAAAATTATTGCAGTTCATTACAAAAAGATGCAAAAAATTCCATTAAACGTATACTTATTATGTATAAACACATTTAATAATATTATATATGCATTTAATATTATTTATTTAATGAAGGATTCAATGTTTACATTCTTTAAAATAACTTTTGTCCCCTAAGTATTCCAAAAACTCCATAATTTTTTATGCTTTTTTTGCAAAAAAATTTTTATTCCTACAAATATGACACAAAGTTGTTTATAATGAACTTTAATTAGTATGATTAGTCTCGTTAACTTTCTCTTTAATGTAAAATAATTTTATTTACAGCTGTAGTACTTTTAACGCACACAAGAATATCTTTGGAGCAACTATGTCATACGCTAGTCTATTAGCTCATTTAGATGAGAGCCCAACTCATTGTTAATTTAACTGAGACGTCTGCGACAAGGAAAAATTAACTTTTTTTACACCAAATTTAGATGGTTTTAACTTACTTAAATTTAAAGCAATGGAAATAAATTTTTTACGTTGAATTAATATGTATATTTATGTACCTGTTAATGTAGAACAATTCCATTTTAAACCACAAATAAATATGTATAGCAATAAATAATCAATAACTGTTTTATTTTATTTTCGAGGAATGTTCTTACGCACTTTGCACAAAATTGACTGCATATATCGTTTTAAAATTTTCGGCAGTATTTGCAAGCTTAACTATCCATAAAATAAAGAAAATGAAATTTTGAAAAATAAATTTATAAAAGTTTTTAAACTTCAGTGATTCAAATTTCCTTTAAATTTCATGCAGTGATTGTGCTACATCTGTAATTTGTGAATATTTATTTGAAGGAGAATTATCAACTTAATTTAAAATTTGTGATTATTATGTTATGCAAAATATCAGCACTGTAGGTAAAGTAGAATTTGTGCAAAGTGTACCAGAATCCTCAAAAAATGCATTTTGTGAAAACTGCAAACCAAGATATGTTCATCTATGATTTGTAAAATAATATTTTTTATACAATATAAAGCCATACCATATATAATTGGATTATTATGCATCAATTTTTCAGTTTTTAAATGGTAAATTTAAAATTCTAGATTATTTAGAAGTCTTTTTAATTTATATTTCCTTTTTTCATCAATACGTGTTATCAACGATTCACACCATTTTCATTTAAAATACCAAAGTTTTATAATTATAAGTTTTAGTATTTGTACTTCACTTTGAACATCGCCATTACATGATAATACAGAATTCCTTACACATATTTTAATGTTTTAAAAAGGTACAAATAAAATGTCTTTGATGAATTTAAAGAGTTAATTTGATATTTAGTTTAAATGAAACTCTGTTTTTAAATATTATAACAAAAACTTTTAACTTAAAAAAAAACTTTAAATTTTCCTGAATTTTTGCACAAAAAATGTAGAATTGTCATTAAGTTTGAACATGATATAATACAGAAAAATTACATTATTCGTAGAGAAAAATTAGTACTTTACATTACAAATTATATAAAGAACGAATTTTGAAGTAAGTGTACCTGACTCATAGTTACATCACATTTTTTACAATTTTATTTTCTAGTGTTCTATTTATATAATTCTCATAAATAATGCATCTACGGATGCAGCAAAGTGCCCTTGATGTTTTAAAATTAAACTAAAAAAATGAAAAATTTGAAGCATTGTCATTTCTATTAAAACACCTGAACACAATTTTGTTCTCTGAATTGTAAAAAACAGCTTGTTATCCTAAATATAAATTTGTGCTTCTCTAAAAGTGTAATAAAGAATAATTTTCTAATTATAAATCAGCAGAATGTAAGTTTTGCAAGATAAAAATATTTAAAATACGCTTACTAAAATGCGCTTGTCACATATTTAGTGTTCCTACGTGATCCAATAAAAATTACGCTTTATATATTCCAAAAACCTTAAGCAAACACGATTTTTCTAAGGGATTACAGTCTTTATCCTCTTACGAGGTTTCATATTGTTCACTCCAATATATCTCTGTAGTTGAAATCCTTTCAAACAACATTCTCCCCAATTTTATAATATGTACTTACAAAACCTTATATAGTCCTTAAGTACTTTATCTTCCACAAGGTAAAAAGTATATAAAACCTTATGACACATTTTTTGTTATATTTCTGAAATTTCTTTTTTCAATGCACACGTCAAGTTCAGTGAATAAAAGTATTTACCTTAACGAAATCGTCTGTTGAAGTAGCAAATTCAAGACACACGTGTTCTCTGTGAAAGTTATTTGTTACTTTTTTCCCCTTTCATTCTTTTTGACTTTCAGAGGAAAAATCTCTTTGGAAAAGAACGTGTTTCGAAACTATTTTTCTACTCTAGAATCTTTACAAACTGTCTTGTGGCAGCAGTTTCCGGGTCGAAAGACTTAATGGGATTTCGACTGCGTCATTGTGTATCTGTCAATTGCACCACACAATGCTCTGATCAGGACGTCATGTGCTTTTTTGATTACTTTGAGATGGTTTCATTTCACCTCTTGGACTTGAAAGCTATTAATAGAATTAAAAACAGGCGATTTATTTTCGAAGTGTTTACATCATTTGTTGATACTGTCAGTGCATATATATGAGACAGGATGAAGAGGATTGTCATACTTGTTTAGTACTCTGCAATATGTACATATTGAGAATTCAAAAATGAGTATTTGTCTACTCCAAAAAATCTACCTATGCTAGATAATATTTCTTTTTTTCCCCATTAAAAACGAAACGGGAACTTACACTTTACTTTCAAAGTGTAATCTAAAGTGAGACAGGAGAGTTGAAAAGAATGTCAGTTTGTTATTCAGATCATTAGGTACGTAAGGGCTACATTTACTGTCAGATCAGTATAATAGATTTAGGATAGATAAATAAGTGTTTAATAAATTAATTAAAATAAGTTTTCAAAATCTTGATCAAGTTTTTTCTGAAATTTTCTCCCAGCACATGAAACTAACATTCCCTCCATACGGGAATGCAAAAATTAAAATCATTATACGCCCCCCCCTTCTCTTATTATCTTTCAATCAAAAGGCGTTTCAATGTATTATTTTCACTGTCCAAATGCTGTCACCTTAAATTTTTATTTTACTACGAATGACTTACGTACGCTTGTCAGCCTTTGAGAAGCTCAAAACAAATCTAAAGAGATAGATGGTCAAGCCCTGCGGTGGTAATTGACAATTTGATTATGAGAAATGTGTGCTTTGTGTTCCTAACTCATATAAAATATCTTATTTTAATTAATTACAGTAAAAACCACGCAACATCAGCAAAGTCGCAAAATTTGATGTCTTACTCAATCATCATGGCCATAGCGGTGAATGCCTTTTTCGTAAACCAGCTGGCTATTAGATCCTGCCAGGGGTCTCTAACAAGACAAATGTCTATAAGTGTTTTGTTTTACAAAGTCCCTGTTTTGATGGAGCAGAGTATTTTCATACAACATATGTCTCTAGTTATCCTTCGTATGACTTAAACGCCTCACGCAGTATCCAGTTGTATTATTTTTTTCATACATTATGAGTCTTTTTTTCAATATGGCAATATTAGTCCCATATGACACGCATATTTCTGGACTGCCACCTTGTTCAAAGAGGTCCCATTTCCTAGACCATAGAGTTTAAACCTTTTGGATATATATGGGACACCCAATTTTTTCGGTTACATTAATATTGAGGAAAATATATTCAAATAAATACAATACATCTAAAACGGTAAAGAAAATGGTAACATTGACTAACAAGAAGGTAAAACAAAGCAAAATGGTCAGGGCATTCCAAATGGCTTCACTCGTGATTAGCAAATACCGTAAACTCCGGAAAAAAGGTGTCTCGGGTATCTCACGGTCACAAATCACTTATTTATTAAGAAATAGTAGATGTGCTAGAGAAATTGCTTATAATAATTATTTTTAAGCTAACGTCCATTCCACTCTGAAGTTACACGAGGGCTATTGGCTATCTCGTAATTCTGAGACTCGGTCAAGTGAGGACAACACATGAGAGCTGCCCCCCCCCCTCCGAAATTACACAAATTTCCAATGCGAGGACATTCAAATTCAGCCAACTTTATTTGAATCAAACCTTCTAATAGCTTATTCTTAGACACAAGGACTCAGATTCATAATTGGATAAGAAACAACTGATCATCATTCCTCTACTACTGTGGTTACCTAGGACATTAAGTATTATGTGAACTCAAAATCATAACCCATTTTCATTCCACTATACTTTCATCTTGCATTTCGAAACATTTAATTCACAATTCTTCAAATTGTTCCCTTAAAGCTAATTTTTACAGGTTGCATTAAAAATACAAAGATTTATTTCAAAATGGCAAGATATTAATTCCTAAAAGTAACTGTGTCCTAGTATGTATACAATCACCCTTTTCATATAATTATTTTACAAAATTTGAGATCATTAATTAACATTTTTTATTTTATATGCTCATATATCGAAGTAACAATTGTAAAAATTAATTTATCTCAATTATAAATTAATATTGACCGAACTCTTTCGAAGTCTTCGTTTAACTCAGAAATACTTAACTAAATATTATTGCGAAGTGAAAATACATATTGATAACATTCTTGTGAGACTATAATGCTCAGTTATTTTCACACATTCAGATTTACCACTTATATAAACATTGTTGTTTTCAAACATTTGTCATTCTTTATGTTACAACCAAAATACGAATACTGCTAATTCTTCGACTAGGCTAAGAAACGTGTTGCGGGAATTACACGCCACGGAAAGCTACTTATTTCCCACAAAATAAAGGAAATGATTCATTGAGAATAGAAATGGGTTATTTTCCTCATTTGTATCTTCTTAAGCTCTAGTAAATTTATTGCTTCCGTTTCTTTCGTTCATTTCTTTTGTTCTGGCATGTTTTCAGGAGCTATATTTTTCTTGTGATCAAGATATACAAGGTTCTAAATAACTCCCATTGCTATTGTGTGGATAATTGCGAAAACTTGGCTAAATAGCTACAGGAAAGTAGCTTAACAGCATACTAATTATGATCACCAATACTGAATCATATTAAGAAACTTCACATTAGTAATGCTTCCATGTTAAAATAGCTTATCTGTGTCGTATTTGAAAAATGAATTCAGATTCAGACTAAAAAAATGACATTTCCGAATTAAAAGACACAAAGAAATGTTTAATATCTCCTTCATTGTTAATTAATGCTGATTTGAAAATAATACTAGATAATCCACATGTATGAATTTAATGACACGTGCATACCTAAAATGATTTTAAACATAAAAAATATGAAGAAATTAAATATAAATAAAACATTTTAATGTACACTAAAACAGTTCATATCTAGAATGATACTTTTGTTTTATATAATGAATAGGGTAGAAGAACATTTTTATAGTTGTGAGTATCGTAAAATCTGGAGTACAACACGCACTTTTAACACAAAAAATAGGATCGAAATTTATGGGTACGTATTATACGCCGGTTATAAAAATTGAGCTTTATACTTAAAAAAAAAAATCAAATTGAGCACAGAAAAAAAATTAGACTTCCACATTAATCGACGTATTGTTTATTTAAAAGGAATGACATTTCTTATGAACATAAAGGATTGTAGTTCTAGAAATATTCTATTTTTTCTAAAGCTTGGAATAAGACTTCAAATGAAGGTCTTCAAAACACAAGAGCATTGCGCAGGTACATTTTAGGGTTCTTAAAAAAAAGAAGGAGTACGTTATACGGCAAATGTATCTAAAAATTAAAAACTGTACCTTAAAAATATTGGTGCACAGTTGAGCCGTATCTTGCGGTACTTATATTATTCTCATTTGCCTGATTCTAAATTGATATTAAAAAATATTTTCATCATTGGCAACATTTTGATTATATTACAGAAGGAAATGCATACATAAAAGGCGAATGGTAAAACTTTATAATAACTATTTAAACTCGTATACATTTTGGTAACCTACATTTTATCACTTGGTACCCTAGATTACTGTTTTCAGAATGTATAGATATCTTACCCTTAAAACAAAAGGACTTTTAAAAATTTTAACAATTTGATTTTGATTTATATCGCCTCTAAGGCAACACGAGGACAATTATCTAAGGAGTTTCCAATTCTGAATCATTGACAAATGACGAGGGCGACACCTTAGATTGCAACTGTCTCCAAACTAACTTAGACCAATGCGAGGAGTTTAAGCCTCGACAAATTTACCATGAGTTAGTATCTTTGTATCATGGTCTTCAGTGCCACAAGGACTCGAATCTGTCACTCAACAACGACGACAAGTTCGCGACTATGACCACAACGCCACAAACTTAATGTTAAGTGGCCGTCTCTACACGGTGGGTCTTCATTGGCAAGAAGACTTGAATCCGCGATACTCCAGCCGCGAGTTCCTGACCATAATCATAAGGCTACCACGGCCGTACATTGTGACAAAATATTTTTGAAAATTCAGGACCATGAATTGTTGTATATCAACACTAAAATCAAGTAAATATGTATATATATATGAAATAGATGATGGTCGTTGGAATGATTCTTTATAATATAATCGCTTTTGTTAATGGTTTCTTTGGCTGGGATTGACGAGGCAGTCCAGTGATTTATTAAAACTATTTATTCCACATCTTAAACACATAAAACATTACAAGGACGACACAATACACAAACACAAGCTGCAGCCGGCTACATGTTGAAGCAGACAAATACAGAAGTGAAAGACAACGGTCTCCTGGAAACTCAGTTTTTATAGTCGGCTCAAATCACATGATCTGAGCGGGTAGCTAGATGTAGTTTAAAATATTCTCGTTAGGCGGCTGGTTATTTCATTATTAAAATGTGGGTCCTGAAGGGATGGACCAGATAATTAAAATATACTTAAAATGATTATATTAGTGGGAAGTATTACATATATATATGTTTATTTACTATGCATTTTCAAATATACAACATAAACCAAAGTCTTAATGTAGTAATTTATGAAACTGAAATTTTACGCATTTAATTTACTTATTATTAGAAGAAAAAATGTCGCAAAACTCTTAAAAGAATTTTGTAATAGTGAAAGGAAATGGATATATTCTCATTTCTTAAAAATTATATATATACTGTCAATTTAATCCGACATTTTCGACGTGGGATTAGTCACAAGATATAATTCAAATAAAGAAAGCACATCATTTTCTATAAAACGCCACTTACATTCCTTAAAAACGGTTTCATTTAATATACTTTAAAAATGACGTTGTGTTCTGACTTCTCATTCCTTATGGTCTAAACCTACGGCCGTCAGCTTCAATTGTGAACAAAGTTGAATGAGTGAGGTCGCGGGATTATGTTGTTTCTCGAGTGTAGGAGACCTGACGTTTCTATGGTTACTCCTCGGGAAATTTTCCAGTTGTAAAATCCTCAAGATCGAGTCTTGGGGTCGTGTCCACTTGCGCCTGTCATTTTCTCTCAAAACGCATCGAAGCACATTTGAGGTTAGAGTTTAGAGAAACTGAAATACCTGCGAAGAGTTCTCTTTTCAAAATAAGGGACAAGAACAACTCGATTAAAGAGGTAAGGATAGTTGTTTCAAACCTACTTTTTTGAAACAAAACATTTGTTTTGGTTTTCAATAATTATAATAAACGTTTCTGAAAGAGGAAAACAACAATGAACCTGTTCATACTTTCTTCTCATTCGATCTTATTTACCATTATTGCAAATAATTATTCAATAGAGTTTTTAAATTGTAAAAAAAAAAAAAAATTAAATAGTATTTTAATAAAATATATGAAAAATACTTAATTATTTATAATTACGCATGAGTAACAGTTAGATAGTTAATGGAAATTTAAATATAATTTAAATGAAAGTTCTGAAAGTTGAAGTATATGAATAGTTGAATAAAATTATGTGGTCTTAATTTTAATTGGTAAATAAAAATACTTATGAAAAATGTAATTAAAAGTAGAGATTGTGAAAATTTAATAAGAAAAATATGAATGAAAATATTTAAATATGATCAATTAACATATCTAACGCAACTCATGTTTAATTCACGAAAAAGGATTCGCCATGAAACATCAGAAAAGATATAAAATGAATATAATTTTTTAAAAAAAACGTTGATAAAGTTAATGGCAATGGAATAGAGTATGGATCATAATCAATAAAGTGAGCATGCTAGATATTCGTAATTGTATGCTCAATCGACTTCTCTATCTGCGCAATAATTATTTTCCATTCCGAATTAATTACAAACATCTTTAGATAAAATTAAAAAACAGTTATTTATTAAATTCCCTTATTTAATGCCCTAGAAATTCATTTCAAAAATACGTATGTCACTAGTTTAAGAATAAACCATATCAGCAATAATTTTCTTAAAAATCCTATTATAATCTACATACAAAGGTTAATTAGTTTTATATGATTGTAGAAAATTAATCCAGAAAAATTCGCTCTAAATTAAGTCTATGGATTAGTATATAAATTGTATTATATAAGGTATAACAGAAATCTCTTACTAGTACATATTTCTTTTTTACTAATAATTTACGTTATAAATAAAAATACTAGTAATTAGCAAAATTAATACTTTTTAACAAACAAAAGTTAGATTTTTTCTCTAAACATATTAATAGAAAATAAAAAGATTTGAATACTCCATACACATATATGTAAATCATATAAGTTTTATAAAAGCCGATCTTCAATTAATGTGATATAAAAGCATAGTTTAAATAAAATAGCAATTAATCCTTTATCTAACACTTCACTTCCAACTGTTCTTGAGATAAGACGTATATATCTTACTAAAACCTATTAATTAAATCGCAGAAACTTTATTGGGCAGTTAGAAAGATTCTACGACCATCTATAAAAATTACCATATAAATTTATTCACAACTGTTTAAAATTATTGGTTGAAAATCCATACAACATATTTGTTTCTAATGTTTATTCGCTTTCGTATAAAATACACTCTGGTGGAATATGCGGAAATAATATTTATATGCTATACACAATTTCAGCGGGATCCCACTTGTAATAAAGTCCAAATGGAGCGTACAATAAGGGTATGGCATCTGTTTTTGCAATTTTACATGTCACCGAATACTATTTCGCACAGAACTGAAAACAGATGAGGCATTACTGACTTCGCACGAAGTGAGCTAAAAACTTTAGAGGGAAGTAAAGTGGCCTGCAGAGATATGTTTCAGAATCAGCTTTAACAACTTTCAATATTCTCTACACGAATGGCAAAAACAAAAAGTTATTTACGAATCATTTTTCTCCACGCATTCTTGGAGGGTCAACTTAGACCTCAATTTAGATACCGGACAACTTTATGGAAATTTGTTTCCTGGGTTGCATTTTATCTTGGGGGTGGGATTTGAAATTTTAAATTGGAAGATTTGGAGAGTTGCAGTACGTGAGCTGTTTCACTGCTTAAGCCAGCTAGAAAAATTCTAAAAATAGAAATTGCTGACGTCAGCGTGGTCTACTACGAGTTTTATCAAGTGCTTTTTTATAAAAAAAGTGCTTTATTAGATGCATTTTTAAAGTTATCGAGAAATCAAAGGTAAAATGGAGTAAGGTTTTTTCATGAATATAAATTTATTTAAACCTTAGGGATTAGGCCTCCCTCTTCCTTAAAAATACATTATACGTTAATTTTTTTTAGAAATGCGATGGACACACACACAAGCCATTCCTCAAAAAATAAAATAAATGATATTTTTCTCCACTTTCAGTTTAGTTACCAATATTTTTTTTTTAAAATCCGCCTTTTTAACAAAAAAAATTAGTTTAAAAACCTAAAAGAACACACTTTTATAGTTAATCGAACTAAAAAGCTTTAAAAAAAATCATAATATAAGAATAAAATGGTTACGCAAAGTAACACGATGATGTTCAGTAAAAAAACACTTGATATCGCCACGTCTCACATGTCTACTGAAACGACTCCGGACACGAACACGCAACGATGAGTCCTAGGTCATCTCAATCACATGATTAGAGTGCTTATTGGGCACTCAGTTCGATGCATAGTACATTCATTTATTCTATATGATAGTTGAAATCGATAGGTTCAACTATCACATACAGAGTTCACCAATGTGGCCTTCTCTAGTACACACCTCCCCTAAAAATAAATTCACTTGGTATTTTAGTGAAAAAAAGAGTGTTTTACTTTTATTTCTTACACATTTTTAAAAATGTTCTTTTTGTAGAATTAAATAATTGAAAATACTTATAAGTAGACTGATCTACCTATTAGAGCAACGTATTTCTCCTTGTACCTTATGTGGCAGGACATCTTCCAATAATAGTACAGCAACGTAAAAAAGTTCTTATTCTCAAAGGATGGAGTTTGCAACCGAGCAGTTAAAAGAGAATCTTCGATTGTAAGAAGAGCCCCAATTTTCTAAAAGAATTCCTTCAAATCCCAGAATGGACTGAATGTCCTCCAGATATATGGGATCAACAGAAGAAAAAATTTCAAAGTTTAAAAATAGTCAGACAACATATAAATATATAGAAGCATTTTCTTTGTGTATAACTATAAAAAAATAGTTACCAAAGGATTGCAATTTTCAGATTATTGTAAGTGTTAAATAGAGGTAAGTTTATGTATTATTTATTTACTTCACAAATTTAATTGATATATTACATATATAAATATACATGAAAATTTAAATTTTATCAAGATTAGCTTACAAATTCATCATTCAATTTCAGAAATTAAGTTGTAATTTATTCCAGTGGAATTCAACCCTTATATTGACCGACTCCAAATTAGATGTAAATGTTATATTCGAATATAAACTATTTAATGAAACTGAAAATTATTTTTTAAAAAATTTGAAAAATAATTATTTGTAAACTATCAAAAAAATAATAGAACAAGAACAATAAAATACTTAAAAATTCTTAAATTCTTCATTTGCGTTTTATTTAATGCAGTTTTTATGTTACAAACTTATTTATAATGAGAACATTATTTCAAGCAATGCTATGTTATTCACAATTTCAACTAATACAATTTATTAAATTATTATTATTATAGATATTTTATTATGAATAAAAATACAAATTCCTTTTGGATCCTCTCAAAGTATTTGTGTGCCCCAGTTTGAAAACGATGCAAAAATGACTCATAGTAACCAATAGTATTTGTATACGAAATATTCGCACTAACATTTATATCGGTAGTTTAATGGTAATCGGTAGTCCTGGTCACAAACGTATGACCGGGATAGCACGAGTTCCACTGAAGAATCACTGTGTAGAGCAGATGATGCACTTTAAGAGTTCACGGCTTAGTCTTTTCTTTATTGTGTGTTAGTTTCAGGAGTAAGGTACCCGGTCAGATGTTCACGTTACTTGACTGTGGTTCAACCCTCGTTTTTTTTATAGTACCACGTTAATAAACATTCACTCAGTTAACATTTGCGTACTATGCTTTTCTCCTGATGGGCTGCATATTGGCAATCAATCATTTGCAGACATGGAAAGTCCTTAAATGTGAGAGCCTTTTCATTGTAACACCATCTAGTGGCTCCCGAATTTGGATGCTTAATATAATTTTAATTCAAGCTCTCGTCGGATACTAAATATTGCCATGTTTTTTTAAAATTTTGCAGATAATATCAGAGCTAAATTGATACTTAAGGGATATTTTACATGCCTCATAATCATATAACATGCATGCCTACAATTTTCACATCAAGGAAATCTATCAATTCCAAATCTATCAATCTATCAAACCCGCATCCTTGGGTTTGCCAAGAGGGTATGCTACCTTATGTACAATATTTACTTTAACATTGAGCTATGGATATGATAAACGACAAAATATTACATAATAATCTAATATTTTTGTATTTTTATTTTTATATTGATAAAAGCATTTTTAAAAACTACATTTGAATATTTGACACCAAAAATTTAAATTCAGTGTTTCAAATGACTTAAACGTCTTTAATCTTGTTTTGCATTAATTGCAGCTTTTTGAAAACAAAAGACCTTTCAGACCAAAAAGTCTCTTACGCGAGGAAACTAAGACATTTCATTATTTGTATCCTCACCTTTTGCTGATTACTCTCTTGAGTGAAGAATCTTAAATATATACGTTTAAATACAGTTCGTTTTCAGCCGTATACTATCAGTAAAGCTCGAAGTGAAAATTTTTATTTTCATTTAAATAATTTAACATTACACAATATTAAAATTTTTTAAACGTATTTAAATTTTCATAACATTTTATTTTGCATAGAATTTTGCTTAGACAGTAAATTAATTTTACCTGAAAAAAAGTTTTAATCAAAATACATAAATTCTTATTTTTATTCAGTTTATCCGAACTACCTACTTTTAGCAAGAAAAAAGAAACCTTTTAATCCTCTCCAAAACTCTTAGCTAGTATCTCCGCAAACGCAACTTGATAAAAACATTGTTGATAATAAACTATTTAATCCGATTTAGAGATTAAGAAACGAAATGATAGTAGTAAAATTTAGTAGAAAAAACAACAAAAAATGGGGGTATTAAAAAATATGAACTGCCTTTAAAATTAATTATTTCTTACAATCATGTTACAGTCTAATTTTTCTCTGTAGTGGCTCTCTTGACAAAATTCATGGCACAAGATGCGACTTTTATTAGGAATTTTTATATTACTTTCTTTATTAAATCTTGAATGAAGCATTTTGTTCTTAAATACATAACCGTCATTCTTCATTAATTTATTCCATTAGTTTTACATCGATTTTTTTTCACTCTGGGCGCTGTGCCTCGAATATCCCTTAATATTTCATGTGATGCTTTCATTTTAACACCTTTAATGTATTAGAGAGATCGATGGCGTTTTATAATGATATGAAGCAGATTTTTTTTCTAAACTTATTTCAAGGATTTTTTTTAAAATAAAAGTTGCGTGTTTAATAGCTGGAAAAGAATTTGTTTTATGCAAAATTTTTGCATTACTTAATTAAAAAGTTGAGAGTTTTATTAGATCATGGAGATAACTTATAATAAAGTATAATTAAGATTATAACAAATGTTTATTTCTTTAATAAGAAACCTGATTAATACAATTAATTTAAATTTTCATATCGTAATGAGTTTTTATTAATATACATTTCTTTTATCGCGAAAGAAAAGTCAAAGACGATACATTGAAGCATTTTAAATAAAGTATTTTAAGTCGTTATGAGAATTTTGTAGAACAGCTTATTGCAGATAAGTAAACTTAGTGGAAGTATTTCAATAAATAAGTTTAGTGTTGTAGTTTGAATTGTGAAAAATAATAAAACACGCATATAGTTCAATCACCTTAACAAATTACTGGTGATTATTTTAATACATTTTATTTAACTTGAATAAATGAAGGCGGATTAATTAGCGAATAAAGCGATATTTGGTGTTTTCTACGTGAATTAAAAGAATGATATTCTTGCAAATGAATACACGCATGGCAATATATTCCAATTTTCCCTCGCCAACCTCGTCTTGGCTGTCTGTGAAGTTACAACGATATTACTAGCTGTTGGCCCAGCTTTTGCAAAAGTTGTCTACTTCATATTCTCCCAAGCTGCAATTTTAATTTCAAGAAGTTATACACCAACTGACTGCTTTAATGCAATTCAATGCTGAAATAAAACTGCAGATCTAATCTTATATGGCTGGAGTGTGGCCTTACAGTGGGCCCATAGTCATGTTGGGATCTGCGGCAATGAGAGAGCCGACCAAAAAGTCAAGCGAGCTGACGAGTCGTCTCAACCGGAAGTCCCCCCTGTCCCTCAGAAGAACAAACCGCATTTTTTCACATCCATTGACAAATATACTGCCATGACCCTAAAACACAAGAGGCTTAGGAAGGCATAGGAAACTCTGGTCACTGTTGGTCCAATCCCAAGACACCTGGAGAAAGCCAAAGCTGTTGTCTTTATTTCACCTAACCACCGGACATGATTTTTTATTACACATCTACTGGCTTGGCTTGGCTGCTGACAAGGTATGACCACTCTGCGGCCATGACAGAAGGGATAGTGACTATATGCTCGAGTGCACTGGACTCGCGATGATTACCTGACTGATAACATCGTCAGTTGGTACTGGGATTCTCGACCAAGAGGGTGGGGAGGTACTGTACGGCGTCAAATGGCCAAGAAGCCAAGCATGGGCGTTGTATACATAAATAAGTAACAATTTCACACGTAGAATAGTTCGTTATATTATTATGGTTCTACCCGTCATATCTAAGTAATATCTAAACTAGTTTGAACAATAAAATTAAACTAAATCAATACAAGTATTATTTTTTAGTTAGAAATTATATAAGATTTAAAAAAAAACTATTTCTTCAAAAACACCCTGAAATACTTTAAAATGTATAGTTCTTAAACTAAAATTAAAGTATTAATTACCATTGTTCAATTTTTCTGGCGTATGTATAACAGGTACATAAAATCCTATCATTTTAAATGTGCTAATTAACTAAGCAATAAGATATGAAAGATTATCTAAGAAATAAGATATGATTGAAATTCGGTATAAGTTTTGTTCTAACATAAAGTTTTCACTCATTTTTAATTTTAGTTTTAATTTTACAGGACAGAAATTAATGAGCAAAATTGAGCAAACATAGTAATGAAGGTAGTGATAAAATCCTTCGTACTATCACATATTTATTACTTATTATCACACTAGAACAGTAAGATACGTTTCCTTTACTAATCTACCACACAGAATTTTAAAATAGTTCTTAAGCAATATATATATTCATCCTTAATTCTATAATAATATATACACATAAAGAAACATTTCAGTTCAATTAAGTATTGAATAGCATCATTGTTCCGTAAAATCGATTATACAATATTTATTTGGAATAAATATTATACCCTATCAAAAGTAGTTAACATATACACTGCTGGCCACCGTAAATGCAACACCAAGAAAGACAAGAGACGGCACAACAAAATTTATTTTGTAGATAACATGTTGACCAAGTATCAAATGATTTAATTTATAGACTTCTGTGAAGAGTGGTTCCTGCCAGAATCAGTAGCCAGATTAGCCGCCATTGTTGCTGCCACACGCCTCGGCATTCATTCAAAGAGACTTTGGATGTGTCCTTGTGGCACACCACGCACCTTCTACAAGTTGCCAAAGTTGGTCTGGTGTGGCAGCTGGGGGTTAATCTGGGTCAATCGTTGAGCAAGCATGGACCACATACTTTCTATCGGCGAAAGATCCGGAGAAAGAGCAGGCCAGGGAAGCAATTCCAACTGGTGATTGACGAATAACCTTTGGACAATGCGTGCCACGTAGGTCGCGAATTATTCTGTTGAAATATGGCTGTGGCCAAGCCCTGAAGGTAAGGAAAGACAACTGGCTCCATCACCTCGGACAAGTAGTGCTGGCTGTTTAAAGTACCGGCAATGCGTACTAGAGGAGTGCGAGAATGATATCCAATACCGCCCCATGCCATAATACCCGGTGCAGAACCAGTGTGGCGATGCATAACGCAGCGGTTCAGCATCCTCTCTCCATGGTGTCTCCAGACTCGAATCCGAACATCGCGGTGTTGCAGACCGATGCACAGCTCGTCAGTAAATACAACTTCATTCCATTCTGCTGCCCACATCCTTTTTTTATCGCACCATTGGCGGCGGAGACGTCTGTGGTTCTGCGTTAAGGGTAGACCAAGCAATGCACGTCTTGCGGACAGACCACTCTGCTGTATACGGCGTCGAATGGTAAGCGCAGACACTGAATGATGCGTTACAGTCTCAATGTGCTGTGCTATGGTTCGTGATGTGACTGAGTGATCCGTCACTGTCATGCGCACAATTTACCAGTCCTCACGTGAAGTGGTGCACTGAGGTGGATGCGATCGACTACGTCTGTCCTTCGTACCCTCCTGCATCCAACGATCACATATCCGCGTTACAGTTGTTTGCTTCCATCCAACACGACTACTGATTTCCCTGAAAGATAGTCCTCAATTTCGGTAGGCCACTATTCTTCCTCTGTCGAACTCGGATACTTGATCGAAAGCTGATCGCTGTTTTCTACGAGACAGAACTGATCGTTTTTTTGGAAAAACCACAAGAAAAAAGTAATTGCCGAACTTGAAATCGTCGAAATCTTCAATGCTTAAATAGCGCTTTGAGGTGGCGCCACTTGCGCGCGTGATGTGTGTCTGCGCTTAAATTCTAATCATTTGCATATCTCACCTCCGTGATTTGCATATCTCACCTCCTCTTATTTGCGTGCTTCCTTCATGTGTTGCATTTACGGTGGCCAGCAGTGTACATTTTGCCCAAAAAAGTACCATGCAGTAGAAACCACAAAATTTTACAAGTAAAAAAACCAAATGCAAAATAATTTTTAGAATTTTTATAATTAAGAGTTAATTTAAAATGGATTAACAAATTATAGGTTTTTTTATTTTAAATCATTACATTGAAGATGGGTCTCAATGTTTTACATTTCCTTTCAAATAAAATGGCCTTTACATTTAAACGAATTAATAAGAGAAAGAGTAGTATTTGCCTTCCTTTTTGGTTAGTAATGAAACAAATACATTAAGAAACAGAATAGTAAAATTCGCAAGCATTTGAAAGAAATTCAGTTCATTCCCAATATTCTTTTTTTAAATAAATAGTATTTGTTACAGATGATTCTTTGTTATATTATTTTTATTATATTTTTGCATTTAATTTAATCATTAAATCTTATAGAGTTCCTGTGTGTGTTTTACCAGTCTAATTTGAAAATAATAACTTTAATACAATTATGGCTAATTAAAAAACAATTTAAAATGAAAAATAATTATTTTCTACATACATTTGGTTAAAAATATTTAGCATTTGATAATGATTAATTTATGTGAATAATCTTATAAGAAAAAAAATGGCTATTATAATAAGTTTAAAACTCGCATGCAACCCTTTTTGATTTGAATTTCCAAACATATTTCCCTACAAAAATTTGTTAACTCTTTTTACTAATTTTTTTAAATATTATTTATTATAATATTTATTTTAAATTTATAAAAATATGATTAACATATTTTTTCACATTCTTTTTTCCCTATTTCGTAAGATTAACCTCAAAAAAGTTTGGAGACATAATGGAAGATCAAAAAATGGATAGCTTGCAAACTTAACTAGAATAATTTTATGCAAAACATTTAGATTACTTCCTTTAATTAAGAAGCTAATAAGTTTCTAAACTGTTCATTGTACGAGAGTAACAAAAACAATTACTTTTAATGTAATTAATGCACTGAGTTTTTCAAAACATTTTAGTCCTTAAAAAACGGTTCTTCAGTTGCTCCGAATTCCTGAATTGAATTTTTACTTTGGATATTATAGAGAAAAAAAATTATTTTTTTCTTATTTTTTCATTAGTGTTATAAACTTAATAACAGGACAAAATATTTCATGTTTTAGTGAAATTTGGACTTCTATGAATCCTTACGAAATTTTCTTTTAAGCTCTTAAAAGTGGCCAAAGAAAGAATAATGTGGTTTCGTTATCTTCATAAAACTCAGAGAACAATCTTTTTTATTCTATCCTTAACAATTCCAACAAGTAACTGCAACACAGATCCTGCAGACGATTCCATGCTGCAACAGCATTGGGCTTTTTAACAATTATTCTCGAGTACTTTGAAACAATAATATAAGTTAGAGAATTGACGCATAGAAAGGAACGAAGTAATTAAAATTATTCTCAAAGAACTTTAAAAAAAATGCAAAAATATAAAACAAAAAGGTTATATTTTTTCAAGAATGCGAGCTTCTTCAAAAAATATGATTAAATCTAAAAATAATTTATTTTATTCTCGTTTTCCAATAAACAAGTTGATTAATTTTTTTTTTTGTTTATGCCTTTATGTAAATTAAATATATGTTTCTAAATTTTTGGATTCTTCAAAGTGGAAAAATACATTTTGAGCAATTTATTTCCACAGTCACCAACTAAAGTTTGAACAAATTAATTTCGTTAAATTTTGATAAAGAGTAAATGCAAAATTATTTTACATTATTTTACAGAAATTGTCAAATTACTTTTTATTAGGAGAATTTTCCCTTAAAACAGACTAATATAACTAAATTACAAAATGAATTTAAATTTTATTAAAATTTATTTAGTTATTTTTGCGCAATTTAAATAAGAATAAAATACTCAAAAAATGATGTCAGTTTTTCGATCTTTTGAAAGTTGCCATTTATACCAGAATACTGAAGATATATATTTAATGTATCACACACTTTTATACTCCACCAATCAAGATATTGAAAAAAATATTCTTAAAATACTAGTATTAAAATAATTTCACTAAAGCAGGCTCAAAAGAGACAATAGGTAATAAATATATTCACAAGATGCTATATTTTTTACAGTATTTTTCCTTTAAACAGTTATAATTTACATCTTGGTTCTGTGAAACTTTTAATAAATTTACTTCGTTTATTAATCGTCCTAAATTGGAAATATCCATTTGTTTTAAGAGAAAAAGTCAAGCATGCAAAAGATTAATCTCATATGTAGTAAACAAAATGTAGTATTTCTTCTAATTATTTTACAACCTGCAAATAATATGCATTAGATTAAATGTATGGAACGGTACATCATCCGTTAAAGTTTTTGTTCTTGGATACTTACATGTGGTAACAAATACAAAAGATCTATGTCTGTTTCTTCTATATTTAAAGGAGAAGTAAAACGTTCAAGTATGACAAGGACAACCAGAAAACTAAAGAAGGGTCATAAAAGTAAGGAAATATGTTGACCAGTTTCAACGAAAAGGTCCATCTTACAAATCTATGGAACTTTCTTTCTTCTAGACAATCGTCAAAACGTTTTCAATAACTACGGGTTTATTTTCGAAATAGCAAAGCATTCAAAAAGGTACATATGCTAGATAGACAACATTACATTAATAAAAACAGGAGTGCTAATGTGTCCATACCAAAGAAAATAAAGATTTTTTTAATCACAAATGGTAATGCCATGTTTTTGTTTATTTTATGGATGGATTATATTTAAGGACTCATTATTGAACTCTTCTAATTTAAGTTATGTTTATGAATCTAATTTTCTCATTTTAATCCGATTTGAGCATAATTTTCGGCAGATGCAAAGTTTATAAACAGAATCCTTCTGTTATAATGGTAGTATTTTCCCACATAAGGAATCATCAGAACAATAGACAAAAGCTCACATGAAATGAATAATATAACCATTCGGAAAGATGCAAGACAATTTTTTTTTTGTTAAAGTGCTTTTTTTTCTTCTTCCTTGTTCACCCAAATTATAATTACTCTCATTTTTTCCAATTCTTACTTAGTAAAACATTGAAATATTGTTACAAAGTTAAGCCCTTATTAGATTTAGTACCAACTGAATTTCTTTCAAAACTTTAATTTTTGAGCATTTAACTTACACACATATATATAATTTATTTATGTAAAGAATATTTAAGCACATATCTAAGTATAAATTACACAATTGTATTTCACTTTACATGGACTATGTGCACAGATTTAATGATTTTTTCCGTTTCATGTATAATGTTTACGCTTACAATTCGGAAACAAAAATACATTTATGAAAAAAATGTGTTATCTTAACATCATACAATAGTGCAATCATTCAAAAAATAAATGAATGATAAAGAACACATTCAGAAATTAAATTATGTCAGTAAGGAATTAATCTGAAATATCCTTAAATGTTTTAAATGAAGTTACTAGTTTCTATATAAAGAAGTAATATTCCTTAACATTGGTAAATATAAATTAAATTACTTCAGTTATAAGCATATCGAAGTGATTGAAAATCCCAAATATTTTTGTTGATACTTACTTTAGTATGTTATGTATTAAAATCGAACTAAATATATTCATTTTACCAGAGTAATGCTTATTTGGATAATTAGTAATTTTATCTCTAGTATTTTATACATTACAAAATAAAAAAAAACAATTTATGAAAAAATTAAGCATACAACTTTTTTGTATTAAATATAATCAGTAATGACATATTTTCATTTCATAGTTCACTTTTAAAAATAGAGTGTATAAAATGACAGTTAAGTACCATTTTTCACGAAAAGCGACAGCAACAATATCAGTCTTTTCAATATTTTTTTTGGAGTTCCCCCGTTTTCTAACGATAAAATTGCTCTCATATTAGAGGGGCAAGCCTCAATATACTATTTAACACACGTTCTCGATTAACATTAATTAAGCATTGAAACCATCCGATGAAGCATTGGATGACGAAAAAATCCACCTCTTCCAAAGTGAATGACTCAAATGGAGATAGATTCATTGAGAGTGATATTTGTACCTTCCTTTTATTAAGGAATCAACATCATCGGAGGATTTGAAGTGGGACATTTCCGATCATTAATTGCCAGTTGGAGGAAAGAAGCAAAGGGATGAGTGGAAAAAGTTATCGCATCCGACCTCATAGGGGAGGTGATTAAACGTTGCAAGTTCAGACAAATGGCATATGGATGGCATATTATTCTAACATGGGAAAGACCTGCGAAAAAATT
>BMAO01009902.1:0-33916 GCA_019973975.1 Trichonephila clavata | reverse complement strand
TGATGCAGAATTTACGAAAGGAAATGGTGAATTTTAGGTGAAATTGTCGAATCGGCCACTGGTCCAGCAAATTTTCAAAAATCGCCAACTTAGCGCGTTTTTACGCCGTGATCTGACTTCTTCCTCACTGATGCAAAACCACGAGGGTTACCAGATTTGGAGCAATTATCGATTTGGCGAAAAAACTTGGCGGGATAAGTGGCCGATTCGACAATTCAACCGAATTTTTTTCAAATCTTTGCTAACACATTTAAAAGCTATTGTGAACACTAAAGGATTTCCTACTAAGTGCTAAATTAATAAAATAAATACAAATAATTATAACTATTGTGAGATTTTTAAGTTTACCAAGATTTTTATAACAGTTTTATTTATTATTTTTCAAAATAGTAAGTCACAATTTGTTTTACAAATTGGTTTGATTATTCCATTAAGAGCAAGTTGCAGATATTACTTTAAAAGATTATAATTCTGATATATTAATTTTCATATGTTTTATTGAGATTTGTAAGTGTATGATCACTTTTGGAGTCACTAACAAATGATGAAATGTATCTTACTTGCAGAATGGTTGAAATTAACAACAAACTGCGCCTTATCCATAGTTTCAAGAAGTACATTGCTTGATAATCTCTTTGCTTCAACAAAATTAAACCAATTTTTGAAATGAACATCTTTGTGACTTTTCTTTTGAGTTAATTTGATTATCATTCTCCTATAAAATCTTCTGAAATTTAATGGGTACTTGCATATTATTACAACCTTTTGGCGACATTATATGAAATGAAGCATATGGTTGCACACTTGGTGAGTTATTAGAAGAGTTGGCGATTGTTGTGATAATACATAATTACCGTTTAATGTTTAAAATTGTAAATTAAGCATTGTTATAAACATTTAGGCTTAATTTTCAGACATAGTCTTTATTATTTCAGGTGCAGTTATACTAATAATATTTTTGATAATTGGGCTTGTTTTGCTCACATTGCCTATGATAAATATGTTGCTATGTTTTTATTTTTTTTACTTATACTTAAAATTAAATTAAACTTTAAAATTTAACCTATTTGTTTTATTCTCTACAGTTTCCTAAATATAATTGTTCATTTGTGGCACTGAAATTAGTCCTCGAAAAAAAGCAAAACCAGTTTTGCATATTTACTATCATTCTAATACATGTTAATGAGTCAACTACATTAATTTTTTTAAACAATAACTGAATTTTATATGTATGACATAATAAGGTGTCATAATAGTCTTATCATTAGTAAAACTTATGAATATTTATAACAGTTACAAATCAGGCGTGGATAGTAACTTACTTTCAGGAACCACATTTAAATTCACATACATAACTTACCTTTTAATAGTTATCAACAAAAAACAATAGCAGTTTATGAATTTTAATCCCTTATTGTAATGAGGACAATTTTCTAAAAGTGAAATAATATATATATTTAGATTTATGTTATATTACTTCTACTTACATATCCTAAACTTGAAAAGACCAGTGTAAATAAGTTGATCAAACCTTTAGTAAACATGAGAGCTAGTGATGCCAGCTTCCTTATAGAAATGCAAAGTGTATTCTATGTAGAGGGATTTTTCCACCTGCCTCATGTTATAAAATGCTTTCAGTACAATGTATTTCAATATTTCTGCTTGAAATAATGTTGACTTTTTGACATTGTTTATATAGAAGTTTATTCATTTGTTTTTAAAAAATCTGAAAGATTTGTATATTATAGTATCTATTGGTAAATATGAATTGAAGCTGTCATACTTTTGTTTAAATTTATTTATAATTATGATATATTAGTTTGTAAAGGTAAAATGTAAAATTACTATTTTTATTGCAGCTGAATTCCCAAATTGCTGTATCCTGCAATTGCATCTTTATAACGATATTTACTCTAGATAAATCTGTAGTAGAATTTGACTGTCCCCAATCAAGATACAGGTCAAAATTAATGGCAAGAACTGGGTCGACTGCTTTTAGTGACAGGCCATGGTTGCTTGGGAGAGCATTTAAATTGATCAGGAAGTTTATTATAGTCCACCTCTATAATTTAACCATGTTAATGAACGGAAAACATCTCCAACGCTGCAAGGCACTCTACAAGATTGACTCCGAGATTGCTGGATATTGGAGTGCTAGAGAGCTTATGACTTTGGGCATTTTTTCTAATGTGTTTTTTTTCTTTCTCTTTAATTTGTATTTGTTAGTTTTTTCTTTTGTGTTGTATTTTTTAAAAAGCATTAAAAATAAAAAAATTTGACTGTTATTGGAGCTTGTTTTTCTACTTGTTGTATTTATGTACTGGATTTAAGTGTTAATCAAGAAAATTCAGTACTTGCATGTTATACTGTCAATAATGCCAGCCAACAAAAAGTTACATCAATCACTGCCATCATTATTAATACTGTGTTCCAATGTGTACAGGGATAATTTCCACTATTGGCTGTATATCGTGGCATTTCGCAGTCTTGATTTGATGAAAATTGTATTGTATGTATTTATGTTTAATCCATATTATGAAACGGTACCTAATATCAATTGTTTTTGCTAAATCAAAAACAATCAACAAATGCTACAATGTACAGTCAATAATGGTAAAATTTTCCTGTGCATGCTCAAATATAATAATCTTAATCATAAATTGTCTTACTTTTTATCAAGTTTTTTAAAAAAATTATTAGAAGGTAAAATAAAGAGAACACATTGTATTTTTTAAATTTTTGGAAGTTAAGGTACTGAAATAAGCATTTTACAAAATTTAAGAATTTGTATTACTGTTTTCAGAACATCTCTGCATTGTTATCTGTTAAAATAATGTAAAATATGATAAATGGTATTCCAGACAAAAAATAATTTAATAAAAATTACAATTTGAAGAAAAATTTATTCCTTTAATAATAAAAAGAAAATTGTCAAACTTAGAAGAATCAAATCTGGGCATAGTGGAAAAGTTTACGAAAGAAGTGCAGAATTTTTACCAAACATGTTTCCAATATGTTAAAGAATGGTCTGGAACTAATTCAGCATTTGAAAGATTTTTTGAGGTTGAATGTTGATAATTTAACTGTAGCACTTATTGTAAAGTTCAATATGAAAGATATTTCTTGCTGCAAAATTTCTGCTATATATTAGAAAATGATATATAATTAAAAAAATTCATTCAATGGAGAAATACTCATTTAGGTAAATAATTAAAAGGGATGTAAGCACACTTGTGTACTTTGTTTGAATTAATGAAATGTTTTAGATATTTATGTTGTAATTTTTTCTTCCTCTTCATTGTAAGAAAATTATTCACTTTAATTATACAAATATGTGAAAAAGAAACTGTTGTATAACTCATATGAATTGATCTGTTTAAAGTAATTCTCTATTCCTTAATATACATTAAAAAAATGCTAAGCCATTTTTATATATGTTTACTGAGCATTTTGTCCATGATTAACATTCATGGGTATTTTTCGTTTAAGTATTAACTACATGATTATAAACTTAATTTTTTGATTCACCTTAGATTGATCTTGGAATAAATTACTAACAATTGAAATTTAAACAAGTCAACCCAAGATCATAATTAAACTTTCGCTTTGCGTTAACTAAAAAAATGTTCCATCAGTTACACAACTACCACAATCTATCAATTTTATTGAACCATTTATTAATCTTATACTTTAATTTCAAACAAGAATATTCTGGAATTCTTAATATATATATACATAATTCAAAAAATATGAAAATTTATTGAATATATAATATATTCAAAAGAATATATTATATATAATGAAACACATCACACACATACATTAGAAATGTATTATATGTTTATGAAAAAAGAAAAATATTTCATCCCTTTCATGTTGTTACAGTAACTAAAGTGTAAGAAAATGGATTTTCCTTCAACTACAACAACGAAGATTTGTACTCCACTGAAGAGTTAATTCTTATACAGGGGTGGCCAACCTTATAGCTATGGGTGCCAAACAAATCTAACAATATCATTCACTGTGCCACACTATAGGGAATATTTGAAACAATTGAATTTCTGTGGCAATGCATACAGATTTGGAGTTTTATAATACATTAAAGGTATACAGCATTTAAAGATATTAACAAAAATAAGCAACATAATAAATAAATCTATTCCTTCAACATAGATAAAAAAAAAATTCACATTATACACATAAATAGGTATCTTGTAAAAACTTTGATTAAAATAAAAAATATAAGTATTCCAGCCATATAATTAGTATACCTTCAATACAAAAAATTTTAATTACAGAAATTTCTTCACATGTATATATATGGAACCAAAAGTGGAAAGCAGAGTGCAGTTGTGATGTAATAATTTTAATGTTTTTGTGAGATATGAAGCAATTCAAGGACATGGAAAATAAAAGTAAGAAAATTAATATCAATGAGCTTAAAATCATTGTGAAAAAGTCTTTGGGATATAATCAGATCCATTGGATGGCAGTACTTATCAATCCAGCATGTTATTTATAACTTTAAATATACAGAAGTTTACACAGCCAAACTTCGTTCTGGTCATCCATCTAAACTTGCAATCAGAGAAAAATGAAGTATGATATCCGTAGTGAAAAATAATTCGCGTTTGGAAACTCAAACTGCAACATTCACGAGAAGTTACAAAAAAATTTGTTTGGGTGTTACAAAAAAAATCTTAAAAAAGGGCGGATACTGTAGTCAAGTGGTTCACAAAAAGTCTTATGTTTCAAAAGCCAAAAGATAGCTTTTGCAAAAGAGCATATACATAAGCCTCCAGAGTTCTGGAGAACTGTGATATTCTCCAAGAGAGCAAATTTTGTATCCTTGGCATAAAATATTGTAAATTGGTATGGAAAAAAACCTTGTACAAGTGCTTCAAAAAGAGCATTTAGTTTAATGGGAAATTACTTTGGCAGTGAAGTTATACTGTGGGGGTGCATGGCAAGTTGGAGTATATCGAATCAATTATGAACAAATATGATTACCTTGATGTCCTAAAAACAATTTAAAGGAAAGTGCTGCCAAACTCAGCCTAAGATCGTCATTTCATTTCCAACACGACAACGATTTTAAGCATACCACTGAGATTGTGAAGCTTTGGCTCATGTATAATGTCCCAAATCAATTGTACATGCCCCTGCCAGTCATTTCATCTGAATCCTTCAGAACACCTATGGGATTTGTTGGAGCCCATAACTCGTCAACACATCTAGCAAGGATATGCTGAAGAGATGTCAAAAGATAAGCACTGAAGAAACCACAAGAGTTAATAATTCAATACTGAAACGACTTCAGGATGTTCTCAAAAGACGGTGTTAATCCCAACCAGCTATTAAATAGCTCATCATCCTTGTTAAATAATTTTTATGGTTACTACTAAAACAGTGAACGCAGACTGTTTCTACTTGATTTTTGTTAGTATTGCTACAAACCTGTATTTATTTTAAAAGCTATGAAAGCAAACCCAGTTTACTTTAGTTTTTTATTCTCAATACTAGAAATAAACAAAAAATATAATTAAAATTTTTTTTTCAAATTCCAGTTTTTAAATTTTTTGTTTTTTATGTAAGCAACAATATGTGAACGTAGACTTTTTCTAGCACGTGTATATGCATTCATTATTATGTATACTCATCAGTATTTGCATCAGGTTAAAAATTTTGGAAACTAAACAAGGTTAAATAATTATGTCCCATTGATGTATAACTTAGAAAAATATCTTATAGTTTTTTATTCTTGTTCAGTGTCTAGCTATAAATATACATTATAGATAATCATCATCCCTTTATAACAAACAGGATGATACCAGAACTTTTTTAGACAAATTCCTTTTTAGGAAAAAATTGATGGAATTCAACTACTTAAAAATTATCAGTATTACTTCATTGTGTTGTACACCATAATGTATAGAAATTGTTTGTGGTAGCATTTCACTTTTAATTACTTATTTTTGAATCTAGAAATTATCCTCATATATTAGCAATCTTAATATTTACTAAATAACAGGCACATAATGATCAGATTAGATGAAAATAGGACCTAAAATACAACTCACTTTTAGAGAATCTAACGGTACAACATTTTAACCTTACATTTCTGTTACATATTGTTATCTATACACATTTATATTCTTTTATTACTTTTTAAATGTACAATAATATACTTCTATCCCTTAAAAACTACTTCCATTAAAATGTGTGTACATATTTGATTATATTTTTTAATTAAATACACATTTCAAACAAAATGCTACACACTTTCATACACAGATCTTTTATTCTCATAATCAGAAATAATGTTACCTTGATACACATGATTAAGAATGTTGTTAAAATTCTTAGGAAACAGGATACAAATGCAATGAAGCAATTTATTATTTTACATTTATTGCATTAAAACATTAGCTAAATACAATGTACAATTACTTTAATCATTCAATTTATCATACATACAGTTTTACAAAAATGGTGAAATTATTCCAAATTAATTTTTTTTCTGAGGATTTTTTTCCAACCATATTATTCTTGTGACAGCAAATAACTCATTATTTCAAACCACATAATTAATTTCTAACAAAACTTTAATTTCTACGCTATTGCGAATTCCTTTAATTTAAATTGTAAGCACTACTTCTTCATCCCGTAGAGATTAACTTCTCTCTTTTCATAAATGTTTAACTTAATCATTGTAAGGAATGCTTTCTTCTCAGTTTTCCAGAAGATTCCATTAGGGAAAAATTCCCTATAACTGCCAAATTCTTCCCTTAAACTGCCAAATTTTCCCCTCTTAAAAACTGAATAATTTACTTTACCCTACCCAGCTCTAAAATAGACTAGTCCATTATTTGCAGTCTTCAGCCTCTAGTTCAACTTCTTCGGGTTTCAACAAAATTACATTTTGTATACAAACTTAAGCAGAAGTAATTTTAATTATCCTTGCATTTCTTAAGCAGAATTTTTAGCCTTTTAAAATTACCGACATGAAAGAGAGTAAACTATGCACTCTTTGTTCCACATGCGGATCTTTTTCTGAGAACCTCTACGAATTTTTAAATCACCGTTTAATTTATCGCTGTCCTACGAGTCTATCCACATGGCTACAATAGGAGACTACTTTGCAACCGAAAAATTGGTAAGCGAGAGTTAAATCTGTGTTATTTAATAAGCATTTCATTACAAGTTTGTGTTTAAATGATATTATTCAAATTTTGTTGTGCTTTTTCGAAATAATCCCGTGTATTTGTTACAAACATTGCTAGGTTCTTATTTATGGTAACCTTGGCAGCAATTTTGGCGACAGTTTTCACAACACACAATCAGAAATTATTTTCGACTGCTTTTATTTATATTAATTACACAATCACTTATATTTGTATTTCTTGAAAAAATGTTAATTTAAAAAAAATATCTTGTTTCTGTTACACGAATATTTGTTGTATGAATTCAATTGTTTTTTGCGTTGGATAGTGGGTGTAATTACGTAACATAGAAATAAAAGTTATCTAGATACACTAGTTTTGTTAGACTAATTTTAAAATTTCTAGGTTACATTGAATCAGTTGTGCTAAAAAATAAGTGTAATATTTTGTTTTATGATTTATAATATATCGTTTTATGATTGAGATGATTTTTTAATTGAAATGATAATTTTAACTAAGCCTTTGTGTGAGCTATTTATTTTGCTCTTGTACATAGTCAACTATTATTAATATAGATCTCATGAATTAAGCATTGGCAATTATTATAGGAATTAAACTGCTTTGTAGAGAGCTCGGAGCATCCTGATTATGTCTTGTGAATATTCGCCTGCATGGAGGATCAAGGTTCTTCAAGCTTCATGAACTAATATGTTACACATGAAATGTAGGTAAGTGCAAAATGCTCACTTATTTTGTATGTTCAAATTTTATTAATAACTAAAGTAATCCGAGTAATTGTGCTAATTTACATATTTATTTAATTCATACATATTTGTTAAACTGAGGATTAGCAATTGGTTTCTTTTCAATTTATTCTAAATTTAAATTGCATTATGAATTTTTTGACTGATAAATATTTATTAATGAAAATTTTACTTTTAAATCATTTTTCTTGCAGAAATTTTTTCCATAAATTGAAGGAATTAGGACAATCCAATGGAGTTTAAAGCTGGATACCAAAGTTGTTTTGGAAAAAAAAAATTACAATCGGGTTCTATTTGTTATTTGTAAATGTGTGTGCGTATTTTTTATGTCAATCATCCAATTTATTTCTGTGTAGTGTTTTTTTTTACTTGTGTTAAAGATTTTTCACACAAATTAAAGACTTCATATAAATATGTTGTATTAAAGTCCTTTTACAGCTTTTGCTGAAATGTGAAGATATTCTGTGTAAATTTTGAACCAAAATTCAAGATCATCTAATTCATATCTTCATTTTAACTCAGAATCTGTTAATAGTTCAATCAGTTCTTCTTTTATTAGTTATGTATCCTGATTTTTATTAAAGGGGAATTTTAACAGGATATTTCCTTTAATACTATGGAAAATTTATATCCTTTATTTTAAATTCTGAAAATATAAAAAAAAATGTTCTAAACATGAATTTTACTTTGTATTATATTAAATATAAGATAATATGAAGAGATTTTGCTTCTTATATTGTTACAATTATTTTGATCTCAGTTAACACAAAGAATGGAATATTTAACAATTTGAATTAATATGAATGTATATATTTGAATTGTGTGTATGTCATTAGTTAATTAATTTTATAATTGCCTCTATTTGATTTAAAAATTCTTCAAATAATTCTTTAGTATTATAGGTATATGAAAATAAGCACTGTGTAATTCAAATAATTACAAATGAACAATATGCAATTCAAACAATTATAAATAGAAAAATATGTAGCTTAAATTGTAAATAAACACTGTGTAGTTCAAAATAATGGCAAATAAGCAATTTTTTAAAATTTCCAATGACCAAGGTTACAGAAGGCTACTTACTACAAAAAGGGAAGGTCTGCGGTGTTAAGTGGATATTCAAACTCAGCAAATAAACTGTTTGTATTTCAAATACTTACAAATAAAAAACTATACTATTCCAATACATGCAATTAATATCATTGTACTGTTCAAAATGGTTGCAAGTTAACATTAGATAATCTCAATTTATTGTAATTAACAGTGTATTTTTCTTTGTATTTTTTTTTATGAAGATGACCAAATAAATTTTTTTTAAATGTTTTGAATTTTTTTAAAATTTTATTTTATATCTAGAAATCTATTTATCTGTTTTACATATAAACTTTCATTAACCAGTTTGTAAAATTCACATTCTCAATCTTTTTGAAAGAATCCGTCATTGACAGAATTCAAAGGACTAAAGCAAGCATTACAAAACTAATGAATTTAATTTACATGCATACTATTGATACTCTTTAACAGCACCAGAGAGCTGGTTTATTGACACTATCTAGTATGTGCTTCTCGTAATAACCACCCAAACTTGCTACTTTGCAGCGATTTCTACTTTTAACAGCTCCTTGTAGAGGAATTTTGTCTGTACAAAATTATATACATATTGGGATTACAATATACTTGTGTGTGTGTGAATGAGTTTTTTAAAGCATAATTTTTTTAAATTTATGGCAAAACATATTTATTGAAAAATTAAGAATTGGTGTTTAGAAATTCCAATAATTTTCATCATATTCTATTACTTAGCAATGAAAAATCTGTCAGTAAATGTCACAAATGCTGCAACATGAGAACAAACTTCTCTTAATCTGAAAGAATGCTAATTTTAAATATAACAGATGAATGCAAGCAAGTAGAATTGGACAGTTTCAAAGAACACAAAAGTTTAAATGCCCTATTATAAGAATGGTATGGAACATATTGGAGAATTATTTTTAAAATATACAGTTACCCTCAAAATAATTAAAAACAATGAATCTCATAAAATATTGAAATTCGTATGTAAATTGAGGAATAAAGATAAGTTATCCTTTTTATTAATTTGAAAAAATATACACCTAGCCATGCATGTACAATGACCAGTGCTGGAAGCTGAAATCCAGCATTAAAGGTATTTATATTCAAAGGTTGACTAAAACCTGTACTTTACTAATTAAAATAAAAATGATTAAAACATTATTTCTATTTACTGAAAGGGGGTTTACTTTAATTTAGATTTTAACGAGTCAATAAGTTGTTTTTTCTCAATTGTCATTCTCAAATGGCCAATAACTTAGAAAGTTGTGAAAATTGGAAAAAAATTCTTGAATTATTTCCCAGTAAACATGGCTTGCAAAATCAAGACATATTCGTCAATAATTGAAACGTCCTGTATAATGTTAAAATTTGCTGTTGTTGTAAATATCAAATTTCTCATATTCTTGAATAAAGTTATTTTGAATACTGATTAATGTAAATAATTTTATTTAAAAATGTCTATAACATACATTTGCTTAGATTTCCAAATGCATTTTAATATTTTATTCTTAAATGTTGCTGTAGCTAGAATTCTTGAAAATTGGGTATTGAACTTATTAAAAGTTTCTCAATGCGTGTATTGTTATAGGAGCTAAATTCATTATTTGTCATGTGTTACTCAATTAATTCTTGCTTACTGCAAGTTACTTATTGATAATGTACTATTTTCTCTACTGATGTTTAAATTTTATAAAAGAAACCTTTTTTTAAAAAAGACTTCATGTTTTCTTTTTTAAATGCATCTCTTAAGTGCATTGGAATTTGTTAGCAGCATTTTAAAAATGGAAAGTAATAAATATTTTTAAAAATATTGTTGCATAAAATATTTATTTAAATCTAAATTGAAAATTCTATCTCACATGTAAACCAAATAAAATAATGAATATCATATTAATCTAGATATCTATCAAATAGTAATACTCTGAAATGTTTTTTCACAAACAGCAAACTTTATGTAAATATTAGAAAATAACAGCTAGTGTACATATATTATTGGTTAATATGAAAGTATTTTTTGCTTTACAAGTGTATATATTATGATTGATAACAATGCTACCATAAGTTCTTAATTTAATATTCTTGTAGGCAACTTTGAATTTAAATTAAATTTTTCATTTCAATAAACATACATTATTATACAAGTTTTCCTTGTTTTGTGTGACATGATTCCAACATATTAAAAGTAAAGGCAACAATATTAATTCTATAATGTAGTAATGATTCAAAACCATTGAAAATATGCAAATTAAGGAAATTTGTTTTAAAAAAATTTGATTTATAATTTATAGTAATTATTACACAATATTAAGTGAAAACATCACATATAAGAGAAAAGGCGTAACAGTCTTTAGAAATTCAATTTAACTATCCTATGTCTTTAATATATTTTTTACTTATTGAATTGCATATAAGTTTTAAAAATAGTATATATATGAATACTATAGACTGTTTTAAAATACAATTTAAATTTGTAGAAAAATCCTTAAAAAATTACATAATATTAGAGTTAGTTAACATGAAAGTTTTTGATTAATGATAAAAGATTTATTCTTTAAGTGAAAATGAATTTTTTATTTTTACAGCACAATAAATTGCATATAACATAAAAAATTTATTAAAATACATAATCCATACAATATATGAAGTTGAAACATTGTTCAAAGATAGTAGCATTTTCAAACACATGCTAAGTAATTAATATTTTTAAAAATATAACATATGTAAGCCAAAACAAATATTTCCATACAATGTAAAATAAAATAATAAACAATGCTAAAAACCTGGATATACCCTAATAATATTAAAATATATTTTCAAGAACAAATTATTTTATATGAAAGTAGATAAAATAACATGATTTGTTATTTTCTAATAATTTCCAAATATACAAAACACAGAAATTAATCTAAAATTTCTGGCAAAACATAAGTCTGTAAAAAACGAACAAGAAGTGATTTTTCAAATTCCAGTAATTTTCATCAAATTCAATAAATTGACAATGGAAAACTTTGTCAGTAGATGTTACAAATGGAATACGTACATAAATATCAGAAATTAAACAACTAATTAATCTTAAATTAGTCAAAAAGTAACAATTATAAATAATAAAAAGTATTTTACACATATTCATAATTACTCTTCTTCAAATGAATATTGAAGAAATTTAATCCAATAACTATATAAAATGTAATATGTAGAAAAAAAGAGCGGCAAGTACATGCAATATCTTAATGAATATAACATTTATACAAAAACAAATAATTAAAAAAAATTCCGAAGTATTTAATTACTATTTGTTTTCGTAACCAAGAAAGAAACAAACGATTCAAATAGACAAATACAATTATTATAATAAATCTTATGATATGATAACGTAAATTATAAACGATAAAACAAAATTCAATACGCAAAATAACACTAATTACTTAGTACACTTACACTAGTTACATATTCCAAACATTGCCAAAAAAGGCGATAAGCAAGCCATTGTGGCAACCTTGCTCCAGTGAGCTAAGAAATTAAAAAAGGTATTTTAGAAAAGATACTGAAAGAAATAATATAAAATTCCGAATGTGAAATCTACAGATCATCTTCTTTCCATTTCGTTCAAAAAAAGTTTCAAAAACTTGCAATAGAACTTTGAAAAACTCAGTTGAATTTCGATGTTTTCCCATAGATTAACATTACACCGGAAGTAAGTGAGGCTACCACTCAATGTTGTTGTTTACAAAGTAGAACTTGTCCATAACTATAATTTTTATGTCTCTTGCTCTTTTTCCATGTTTCTTCGTTTTCGTTTTTGTGTTGATTTTTGAAAAATGTATGTAGATCTTCCCAAGTAATCCAAGGATCTGGAGAGGCTTTAGCTAATTTATCTACTTCTTCATTAATTTCTATTCCCTTGTGAGCTGGTACCCAAATGAATGTAATTAATTGAGCTATTTGGAGACACTCGTGTAACGTTGAATTTAAATTTAATATTATCGTACTGGATTTTCTGTTAATATTAAGGATACTTTTTAGAACTGATAAGCTGTCCGTCAGGATGACATAGTTTTCTGTTTCTGAAACCCAATTTTTTAACGCAGTCCAAATGGCAATAGCTTCCGCTGTAAAAATGGAAATCATTTCTTTCAGAATGTAATTTTGTCTAACTTTTTTCTTGGGGATTAAGATTCCTATTGATGTTTGATCAGTATTTTTAGAACGATCTGTTGCAATTATAATACTGTCATTAAAGTTTGACTGGATATAATCATTAAACATATTTTGTACTATGAGATCTGGAAGGTCTCTGTTTTGAAATGGCAGTTCATGAGTATAGATGTTAATTTTGTGGTTTTCATAGATTGGAGGAGGAGAAGTCCACTGAAGAATATCTACTTTAGAAATACATAGTTCTTGGAGCAGGTTGATTGACTTTTGAAAAATACTGATTTCTTTTTCTCTATATCTATAAAAATTATTATTAATATCCCAAAATAACCTTGCATTTGGTGACCAGTCTTTTAATGCTATTTGTTTAATAATAAATTTTTGACAAAGGAAATTATGTCGGTTATTGATACTGCCATTCATAGATTCCGCTCTTAATACGTCTATCGGAGTGTTTCTTGGGAGACCTAGGGCTAAACGTAATGCAGCATTGCAAATTGGTTCTAGTTTTTGTCTATTGCTATTGCTTGAAAAGGAAAAAAGTTGACTTCCATAGTCAAAAATAGAACGGATTGTAGCATTAATAATATTTAAAAGAGTATCAGTTCTTGTTCCTATTTTAGGGGACGATAATGCTTTGATTGCATTTAAATATTTAAAACCTTTCTGTCTGAGGTAAATAATATGATTTTTCCAAGTGATATTGGGGTCGAAGACTATCCCTAGAATTTTAAGACACTTTACTTCGGGAATGGGTTTGTCACATATTTTAAGTATAGGAGGTATTGTACTTCTTTTTCTGGCAAAGTTGATTAAACTGCTTTTTTCTAGAGAGGTGGACAACTTCCATTTTTTACACCAGGCTGAAATATTGTTTAAAGATATTTGTAATTCGACTATTGTTTTGTTCCAATTTGTGCCGCTATTATATAAAAAAATGTCGTCTGCATAGACCAGAAGATGGCTGTCGTGTTGGATTTCAAAAATGTCTGCCATATAAATCATAAATAGGAAAGGGCTCAAGATGCAACCCTGAGGTACACCATAATTGTTTTTGCTGATTTTCGAAAAATTGTTCCGCCATTTAATTTGAATTGTTCTTTGATGCAAGAAATTTTGAATCCATCGTAGCAAATTACCTGAATATCCAACTTTTTTTAATTTAGAAACTAGACCACTTGGCCACACTGAGTCATATGCTGATTTAATATCTAATGCTACTAGAACAAAGTATTCCTTACGTTCTCTAGCCAGTATGATATCATGTTGAAGTTGAAGAATCGTATTAATACTGCTTCTGGGGGGGTAAAAGCCATGATGATTTACGAGAAAAATTTTATTTTGAAAGCTGAAATCTAACATTCTGTGTAGGATCATTCTTTCTATTAATTTGGCAACTATTGAGGTAAGTGAAATTGGGCGATATGACGCTATTTCCTTGGGATTTTTGTGAGGTTTTATGAATGGTAAAATAATTGCGTGAGTCCAATCTTTTGGAATTTGACTAGAAGACCAACTGTCATTAAAGGATTTCAGGAGAAGATTTATTGCTTTGATGGGGAGGTGGTTGATTGTTTGGAGAGAAATTTTATCATGCCCTGGACTGCTGTTTTTTTTATGAGATATTGCTATTTTTAATTCTTTTAAAGAGAACGGTTTATTAATATCTTGGCTATTGTCCGGAATAAAAATATTTTGGATACTATTATTGTTTTGTTTTGCGTAATATTTTAAAAAACAATTAGCTTGGGATTGTTCGTTTGTTAGTATGATTCCATTATTCTCAATGATGTTAAATGAAGAATAGTTCGAAATTGTTCTATTTTTGATTATACGAATTATTTTAAAAAGAATTTTAGCAGAAGAGATTTTTTCACATGTCTTGTGCCAAAAGTTTTCTTTACAGGTTTTTATTGTTCGCTTAAGTTTTGCACTTATTTCTTTATATTTTATCCAGTCTTCTTCTTTGAAGTATTTTCTAACTTTCTTAAGGAGTTTTCTTTTTTTTGCTCTTAAATACCCGCATGCTGCTGTCCACCATGGAGCTCTTGAATTTATCTGATTTTTTTCTGATTCCTGAGACAAGATTTGGGCTTTTCTAATTTCTTCTACAACATCTATATTTATATTTTCATCCAAATTTAGCTTTTGTTGAATAAGATTAATAAATTTGTTCCAATTTGTTTTTTGTCTAAAATTATTTGTTGTTGAGCTGTTTGTTCTTTTGTAATTAACAATAACAGGGAAATGGTCACACACACACACACTTCCAAAATTATCGGTACTTGTGGACCACGACATATCATAATTTAAATTTATAGATGATAATGTAAGATCTATAGATGTAAAAATTCCCGATGAATGGAGATAAGTTGGGCTTTTATCGTTTAATAAAATTAAGTCATTTTCGATAATCCAATCAAAAATCTTCCCAGACGTATTTGAGTTTTTTGAACCCCATATTTCATGAGATGCGTTGAAATCTCCCAATATTAAGCTATGATTATCTATATATGAAGCTATTTTTGATAAACTGTCATCTTTAAAGTTACCCGGTGGGATGTAAATATTAAAAATTGTGATAGGAACTGTATTTATCTGAACTTTGACTAATAGAATTTCTAAGTCTTCGCTAATTTCTGAGAATATTTTTATTGCGCTAATATCTTTGTTTAAAATTATCATTAATCCTCCTCCTCTTCTGTTTTCTCGATCGATTAGGAATATATTCTTATTGGGAATTGTGAAGTTATCATTAGGGTGTAGCCAAGTTTCTTGGATCATTAAAATGCTTGCTTTTTGAAAAATTGGCGTGAATAGAATATCTGATTTTTTGTTTTTAATTCCACGTGCATTCCATTGGATTATATTCTTCTACACTTGCCAAACTTATTAGCAAAGAAAGTAAAATAAATGCAATAGCAAGATTTGGAGCAAATTCTAAAACAGAAATAAATTTTAAAACTTCAACTAGGCTTTTTTTTAAAACTGACATTTCCTCATCTGCTCAATCAAGCGCGTTTACATCCAATGATTCTCCGTCGGTCAACATCAGGCCTGCCCCCGCATATCTAGTAAATTTAGCCCTAATTTTTTTTAAAGTTTCTCAACTATTAAATTTGAAAGTTCTCTTCCAGTTAATCTTTCAACTGAAAGGAAACAAAAAAAAAAAAAAAAAAAAAAAAAAAAACTTCGTTAGAGTTAGATTTTTTAATACACGTATACCTTACCATAAATGTCATTTGCTCGATCTTGCTGGCATCAGGGGCGCAATCTAAAATTATCGAATAATATTTAGCTTGTTTAATTTTATGAACAATGTGTAATTTAATATTCTCATATAAAAGATAAATTATCTCGTTCTGAATATTTTTCCCTAGATAGTGTACTTTAGCTTCCTTTTCCAAATTTTCCATAACAAAAAAAAAAAAGGTATTTTTAAAATTTGGTCCAAATGCCGCCCCGGACATGGGTCCGGTTTGTCCGACCCTAGAGCCGCCCCTGTCTGAGAAGTCCTAAGTTTTTGTATGTATTCTAAGGGGGAAAAAATTTCTAGTGCTCTTCTTAAAAAAATTCGCATTTATATTTATATACGAAATGTTCACTTAAACTTTTTGCTAGATATAATTTAACAGAAATACTTTTATAAATTTTGTGTAACATATTTTTTACGGTTCAGTTTTATTAACTTAAATGTTTGAATTTTTCTGTTGCATTGACAAAGTATTTTATACGTGCTTCAGCATTCGATGTTTAAGAAATTTAAAAGAATTTTGTATACGAATTTGTATCTTTAATTTCTAAATAAAATATAAACTATGTATTTTTAAAATCTTTTAATTACATGTTTCAAAAATAAGATATAAATGTTTGTCATGCATAACATTGTTTGCAGCTTCTTGATCTTACAAATTTCTGAGTGCATGTGAATACTTGGTACATATGATGTTAATTGTATTGCGATTTACGATTACTTGTAACAAAATGAAGCTCTTATAGCCTACATAGCTAATTCTTGAAATTGCATATGAAGTTTTATTTTTCACTTTTTTCAGCAAAGTACAAACTTTAGAGCATCAAAAAAATTTTTGTTATGGAATTATTCAATTTTTTTCTATAGCAAAAAGTATGAACACAAAAAGAATAAAAACTTATTGGCTTTCTTCCTTTCTCATTAGATAACTTTTGAAGGATGTGTATAGTACAGTCCTACATTCTTTTATAAAATTGAAAACGGAAGAATGCTTATGTATTCTGAAAAAAACCTAAAATTTTAAATTTATCTTCTATTCAAGTATTTCTTAAAATTAAAGACAAATTTAAACAATGAGAGAAAATCCTTCCTTTCCTTTGTGTATATGGTGTTGCGAATTTTACTTATTGAAAATTTATGTTATTTTTCAATTTTTTTCGTTTTTTCAAGTGTTACTTGAAAATTAGCTTCAGGTTCCATAAAAAATGCATCTTTAACTTACACAGAAAGCTATTTCTTCTTGATAATTTTTTTAATAACAGTATTATTCATAATAAGCTATTTTCCTGTTTGAGTATTTCGCCACAACTCGTATCTGTAGTATCTTATGTAAATTTGTCCCACTCCTCTGTTCTTTTGCAGGTTGTTTTTTTTAAAAATAATTATAATAATATTGTATCATTTTCATGCTTATTTTTTGTATCGTTTTCTATCTATCCCATGTTAAATCGAACCTGGTTAATCTTTCTCACTAAAGTTTACTCAGGAAAACTCATACACATACATGTAAGTAGTATGTAGCTTTACTTTCCTCTGTTCTGCGTGAGTGAATTTTAACATCACCCTGTTCAGTTACACGAGGGATTTTAGCGACGAACCTCGTAATTTTGAACCATGGTTACGGGTGTCACAATCCCGAAGTGCCCTAGTGGTCTTTTCCTTTTCCCACGGGGTTTACTGTCTTTGGTAAACACGGGCTTCATGAACTCGGGGTACCCTAGTGATCCTTCTCTATTTTCGACCCTCTTTCTTGTCATGCAATTCATTCTTTCTTTCTCTCTTCCCGTCTAGACCACAGATATTAAAACAAATGTTTGGCGCAGTATAGCCGAAATCGGCTCTTGCGCCAATAAACCCCTAAATCACTCACTCACTTGAACCATGGTCAAGTGACTAAGACGACGCCCGAGCTGGCATCCCCTCTCCTAACTACCCCACCACATAAACGGGAGGACATTTGAGCTGTCGACAGATTTGCCATCGCTCCCCTACACGGCGGGTCTTCAGTGGTACTTGGCTCGAACTCATGACATGCCAGCCACGAGTCTGTTACCTTGACCACTAGGCTAACAGTGCCACTTCGTATGTTCTGCAGAGCATAATAAAGGGCTGATTTTAAAGTAGCTTTGTATATTTAAAATACTAATATATTTTTACATGATAAAGCCCAATCAAAATAGGACCCTCGGTTTTTGTTTTTTTGTTGCACTAGGGCCTTTGGTTACCTAGTTACGCCCCTTATATAACTCTAGATTAAATTAAAAAAATTAATAGTGTATTTCCAATCCGAACAGTCTGGAGAGTAAAATGTCAACTCAGGTGTCATCCTCCTCAATTTACCGTGATTTAAAATTGCGAAGTTCGTCCCCTCTATACCCCTCACATAGTATCGCTCAACGAAATTCAATCAGAAATTAACGAAAAATCTATTTGTTTACTTTTATTATAGCAGAAGTTTCTGTTCACATCTATATTTTTTATTTCAGAGAGCGCAATTACTGTTAGATATTGATTAGGTTTGCTTTCAAACGTTTCTAGCAATCTGTATTAATTTTTAAAAATACGTTTCAAAAATAGATTTTTACAATGTATAAAGGTACTATCCCTGCTTACGTGTTTTTAAAAATGATATATTTTTTGGAAAAAAATTAAATTTTATAAAAACAACAAGTTAAATTAATGATTTTCAAACATTCATTTTTTAAGTTAGCAACCTTTAAAGGAATCAGCAAAGAAATAAACGAAAAATATTCATATTTCTTAGAAAATTTAAAATATGTATATGTGTTCTACAACAATGGTCATTTTGCTTTGACCTTTTTTTATCTCGCTATAATCTTAAATAAAGTTTTCACACACCGTCGAATAGTTATAAAAATAGACTTCTAAAATAGAAGCATGACTTCGATATTTTTCTCTCTTACAATTATATTTTCATTAAATTTCTCACAAACAAATTCCGTTGAAAAACTTAATAAAAGTGTAATAATGATAATGTTTGATGTGCAGCATAGTGAGATACATAATAGCAATTATTTTCCAGTATTTATTAAAATGTCTATTTTTATGTTATTACCTACTTTACAAAAACTCACAAAAAATTATTAATCCAGTTACATTTAAACTATTTTGAGTTCTAATCAAGATAAAGCGTTAAAAATATCTAGCCAAAATAATAAATCAGGAAAAAAGAAACAAGAAAAAATGTTCCCAGGTTTTCATAATAAGCAGATTGTCCTGTTCCTCTTCAAAGTGTTGTAAAATAGCCCCCCCCCCCCGTAAATCATGAGATGGGCCAATTACAAAGGAAAGTATTGCATTCACCATCTAAGATAGGAGATAAAAGCCCTGACTGGCTAGGCGCTCCTATAGAAAACTTCCCTGTAAAAGGAAAGTATTTAGGGAGTGGAGACAAACTAACATTTCTTCCCTTTTCTTCCTCCCCCTAGGAGGGTCCATTTATTAATCATACTGTAGCACCACACTTTCCTCTCTTTCATAGCAATTCTCCAAATAAAATATCAGAAAAATTAATTTGAATAGAGGCATGATAGAAAAATCAAAAGAATGAAAAAACATTCACTTTGAAATAATGGGGAATAGTGAAAGAAAAAAAAGAACAACAAATTAAATTTCCATTCAACCATTATTTTAATTAAATTCTGTTTGTTTTTAATAGAAAGGACTGAGAGAATTATTGGTGTAATTCAATATCATTCATTTTCAGTTTTCATGTCCTTAATTTAATGTTACTGAGTTACACACAGCAAAGATTTTGCCACTTTCTTCTAGTAAAACTAAGGTAGTGATTTTTCCCTTTTGTGAGCATAATTTGTCCAGGCATAGAATGTTCAATAATACATTAAATTTGAAATAGTATATGGCTGTGGAAATTATCTAAAATCTGAACTTTTAAATAACTTCAGCAATAAGTTTTAAAATTTTAATTAATCATGAATTGTACACAATTTATTAAAATGCTTTTAAAATTTCAGAAATATAATCCCTGGGTTAGAGTTGGAAAGATAGTAGTGTTTTGAAAAAGAAATTTAAAAACTGAATTCATATCTGCTTAAATAAAATAAAAGAAACTGAATACAAAGAAGTATAACGTTTCAGTCAACACTGAAATTCTAAAAATCACAGCTTCCTGTTGTGAATGTGTGGAATTTAGGAGAATGAAATGTTATCTGATTAAATCCTCCACATAAAAAGCATACAAAGATAGCATGTCAAGTTATTGAGATTTTATACATATATTGACAGAAATTTTATACATATGAAACAATTTTTTACAAATACTTCCTCACTAAATTATATATATATTGACATAAAAAATAGTTAAGAGGAATAGTGAGCAAATATTATTCCTTCCTATCAAAAATGCCTTTTCAAAATGAATAGCTGCTTCAATATATTAAGATGGCAAAGATTTTGAAGTTCAAAATGTAATATATATATAGAATTTTTTTTACAAATAAATTATTTTATTATAGTTATACTGTGGTGAGGTAGTATGTTGGTCAAGAAATATTTATACCAAAATAAACAATTTTTGTTTTATTTTTTAATAATGATATGTTTTTAATACTTATATAAAAAACAAATTAAAATTCAGTATTCATTTTTTAAAAAAATAATAAATCTGCAACCCTTCTAAATTATTTTGAAGTACCTTCATATTTCTCAAAAGCATGAATATTTTTCAGAGCATCTTTTTCTATTATGATCTTATTTAAGTCAGGGCAGTTTTGTTACAAAAAGCTGCTGAATTGTTCATGGTGCTAAATACTGGCTAAGTTGCAGCCTTAGTGCCAGGAAGAAAAAATGGGGAACTCTGACACTTTTAAACATTTGAAAAATTATAACTTCAGGTTCTTATTAAAATATGCAGTTATATTTTCATCTACCTCTGAAATTGGCACATCTTATTGGTCTAAGTGAAGGCATTTGTGGACAGTGCAGCATTGATAGTGAAAAAAATATATGCTATAAATTTAGGACTAAAACCGAGTAGTGAAATATTGAAGCAAGCATTGAACATTCGGAACAGTAACGGGAAATTTGGGATAATGTACAATCAAGTTCAAAGGAAATTATTAAAGGAATTAAACATGAGAAAGAAAAAATGTATTAATCTTTCTTTTTAACAACCCCCAAATTAAAAAAAAAAAAAAAAAGAGGAAGAAAAACTTATACATTTTTCTTCATTAAAGTAAAATTTTCAGGAAAAATCAATCTCATTTTTTAAAACAAATATTTAATTTGTATATCTCAATACATCAATTTCAAATTTTTATTTCAAGAAATTATAATTCAATGAAAGAAAACAGCCACTGTCATGTAATAATATATTCCTATTATTAGAAATCTTATGTTTTTTAAAAAAGAATTCTGTATGAAAAAAAATTTTTTTTTTCAAAACCTATAACAAAACCTCGTTTTCACTGGAATATGTGTTCCAAGCAAAATATACATTAAGGTATTTTGAAAATTTAGCATTATTTTCCTGCCATTAATAATTAATTTTGAAGTACTGAAAACTTATTTTAAAATTATCTCTACTCAATATAGCTAAAAAAAATAATAATACTGTTTCATGAAATTTACTTAAAATTTTTTTTTAAAAAAAGCACATCAATACTACTGATGATTGAAACGATTATAATACTATACTTTTTAATAATTTTTTTAAAAAATGTTTTCAGTTTTATACTACAGAATTTTAAGTTTAATCACGTTTTAAGCATATCTGAAATATGAATCTTATTGTGAACAATGTTTATAATGAATTTTGAGCAAAGTAAGAACAGAACTGAAAAATAAATTATCCCCTTTATATATTAGTTAAATCACAATATAAACATAATTTTGGACTGTTTTTTAACTGAAAAATTATATGGAATTCAAGTCAATTTTTGTTTAGCATAAGCTGAAAATAATTTTAATTCTAAACAGTATTTAAAAGGCAATGCATGTAATTCCTACCATATTATAACAGTCAATAAGATATAGATAAATATAAAACACAATTTTCTTCTTTTATCATTAATACATATATATAATTATTATATTATATATATATATATATCAATATTTTTCTAGTTATGTTTCTTAGAATCTGTTTTCTATCATTTAGATTTGTGGGTAGTATAATTTTGTCTTATTATTTTTTTTCATTTTATTATACTATATATAATATAAGAATTGCTCTAAATGAAAATATGATTTAATTTCAGCTGCAAAAGTTAAAAGGATTTTGAAACAATAATCCTCAAGTGTCTGTTTAGAAAAAAATTGCTAAACCTGATTCAAATGTTATAAGGATTAATAAAAATTCACTAAAAATTGCAAATAATCAAAAATATATCAATAAACTAAAATATTTTACTCTTCTATTTTAAGTCTACAATATAGTTACAGTTCTACATTTGTTTTTCCAGTTTCATTTAATATTTTTAAAAATTTAATCTTAATTTTATTTTATAAACATACCATATTTCTAATGTGAACTTGTATACAACAAATAAACAATGAAAACATATTTATATCTTAAAATTCAAACAAAAATTGAAAAAACATTGAAATTGTTCAGTAGTAAAGTTATAAACAATAAACGCACAATATTTATAATAGGTTATTAGATTCACACATACTGAAACACACACTCAACACAGCATATTTAAAAAATACAATACATAGCACTTTTTTATTGTAATTATTTTGAAAGTAGCCAATAATTCATAACGAGCCAAATATAGCAACTCCAAAACAGAGGAATTTTAATTCCAAGGATGTAAAAAGTAGGAATAGGTGATGCCAACGAAATCGCTCAAGACCACCTGGACGAGAATGGGAAAGTGGGTCGCGAGTTGTTGAAATTTCACAATCCCCGCTAAACGTTGCAAGCGTCGTCTATAAGACGACCAGCGTGAGACGTTGTCTCGCAAACCGGGGAGAAGATGGTGTTCCAAGTCACCCAGGAGAGAATCGAACGAGGTCATCATGAAGAGAATAAGAAATGTTGACAACAGAGCAAACCAAATGAAAGCTCGAGTGGAAGGCTCAACCTTTTTAAACACTCTCCAATCTTTCTAAAAAAAATTTTTTTTGTTTTTAGAGAGATTGGTTGTAAACTTTATTTGCATCTGATAGATGTTTTAAACTTTATTTTTGCTTCTGAAAGATATTTCAAATTTTATGTGCTTCTGAAAGATATTTCAAATTTTATGTGCGTCTGACAAATATTTCAAACTTTGCTTCTGAAAGATATTTCAAACTTTGTTTGTGTCTGACAGATATTTCAAACTTTGTTTGCGTCTGACAAATCTTTCAAACTTTATTTGCTTCCGACAGAGGGTTTTGGAAACCCACTCTGGATCACGTCATACATCCTTTGCCAACGTTTACTATTTTCGTCCGTCCAATGCATGGCCCGGGGTAAATAGTGTTGTCCAATCTCTAAAATTTGTTTCAATCGTGCCTCGGTGGGTTCACCGTGCATCACTCGTTCTTGAAACACCATCGATTCCAATAAAACGTGAATCACACAATCATGAGGGGGCTCTTCTCCCCGAGAACACACTAAACAATCTTGTTCCCAATAGCATGCATCCGAAACAACAGACATGGTCGGACACGAAAGATTGAAAAGAAACAAAATTTCAAAGCACCCTACACTAGACGAGTAAATGAAATGAGGGTGGTAGAAAGCTTTTAAACTTTTAAAGAGCACGGAGTTGTAATACACGCAGCACTCTAAGAGAACAACTCTAGCTAGACAAGAAATAAATTTATCTTTAAAAAAAAAATTTTTTTTTAGAGAGAGAGAATGTTTAAGAGCAAACACTTTGCAGATTACATTTCAGAGCACATAATTTGCAGCTTCTCTTTTTCAACATGACCGACACGGACGATGTGTTGAGCCTGTTATCCACCCCTGGTTCCCCTTTGCCCTCATAGCTTCTCCTTCACACCCAGAGTCTTCTCATGAGCCCCCAAAACTAAACTCTCCCCAAGACCCTCGACGACGACGTCGTTTTTCTCGTCTCGACGATGCCCTCCTTATGCTTATCGATTTCCCAGCACCACGCTCAAGTCTTTTTCCATACGCACGGTCTGGCCGTGTTGTGTCTCCGAGACCATGGTTTCACGCTCACCAACGGGGTCGTCTCGTATGCTTCGGATCGCGTCGGGGTGCATGAAGTGTTCAACTCTTTGCATTATCTCAATGTCGGCACCCTCTGTGTGACCGACTCTCGTTCCAAGCAAGACTTTAGAGACCTTCAAGCAAAATGGAGCGCTTTCAGTCCCTTCAAAGGCATCCCCGTCATGCTCTTGAAATCCCATGCACGAGGCGAATGTCCCTTTTGCCACCAGACGCAATGTCATCGTTGGATTGTCGTGCAAGGCATGTGTGCCATTCTCCATCAACCTCTCAACCCCATTTTTCACTCGCATCCGGCCTGACACGTCTATAAAAGGAGGACGCGGGTCGACGCTTCTCGTCAGTTTGCAGCATGGATGCCTTCCCCGAGCACCTCTCCTCCACCGTGGTGCCCGTGACGCTTCCCGAGAAACCCGATGCGTTGGAATATGCCGCTCAACAGGGCCAGGTGCGAGCGGGCATCCTCTACCAGGAGCCTCACGCCAAACGCGTGTTTTTACCTTATTTCGTCAAGATCCGTGGTACCACCAAAAGACGTTGATGGACAATTTCAAGCGGGCCGTGCTGGAAGCCAAGCACGTCAACGAAGTTCGACCCAACGCGATCCTGTGGGAAAAAGTGTCCAAAAGCCTCTTAAAAAATCCTGATCGGATGCTCAAAAATACCGACAAGAGGATGGTCTACATCTATGGCAACATGTTTTTATGTGAAAAAAGACTTTACCTTTGGTTTGAGAACGGTGCACCCCGGAGAGGTGCATTTCATTCAAACGACGCAGGTGCCCCTGCTGCTCTACGAACTGCCCCCTTCCAGTCTCCAGTGTCGAGCCCGACCCAACGTGAACGAGAAGAGTTTCGAGCCCTACGACCAAATGCTCTACCATCGGACCATCTTGGAGCCACACACGGCCTATCCGATCCCGGCGGGAACCCACTATTTGCTGTTGACGGTTCAAAAAACCGTTTTTGGTCTGGACCTGATCCTCGAATCCCTGCTCCCTCAGCTCCTTCAGAAGGGATTTCACCTGGGAGATTTTCGAAGAAAAAAAAACGTTGGATCAAACCACCTACAAGCTACCGCCTCCGACCCCAGTGCTTGGACTGAAGCAATCTGGGGAGGAGACACACCCCTCCAAGAAACGAGGACGCATCCAGAGACCTGGGCCTGTGCAGATTCCACAACCTGAGCTACTCTATCCCCAGCCTGTGCAGATTCCACAACCTGAGCTACTCTATCCCCAGCCTGTGCAGATTCCACAACCTGAGCTACTCTATCCCCAGCCTGTGCAGATTCCACAACCTGAGCTACTCTATCCTCAACCTGTGCAGATTCCAGAACCTCAGCTCCTCTCTCCGCCACCTGTGCAGATTCCAGAACCTGAGCCGATTCCAGAACCTGAGCTCCTCTCTCCACCACCTGTGCAGATTCCAGAACCTGAGCCGATTCCAGAACCTGAGCTCATCTCTCCAGACCCCGTGCCAGAGCCCGAAGCTGCTTGGCTCGACCAACTCCTAACGTCCTTCTCTGGACCCGAACCCTCGGTGCTCCACCTGGTGCAACAATGAATGACAATGAAACAATGAAAACAATGAACTCATCACCTTCCTGGAGACTTTTGAACACGATATGGCGATGGAGCCCCTGGACTTGTCAATGCCCAAACTCTCCCCTTGTATCCGACCCTCTGTTGGATTTAAAGCCATGCAACCTCTGAATCAATAAAAAATGATTATTTTTTTAAAAACACAAGTCTTCTTCTTTGTGTCCGAATGATACAACATTTATTGGACCCGTTGCAAAAAAAAGTATTATTTTTTAAAAAACAAGTCTCCTTCTTTGTGTCCGAATGATACAACATTTATTGGACCCGTTGCAAACAAAAAGTATTATTTTTTAAAAAAAGCAAGTCTTTTTCTCTTTGTGTCAGAATGATCCAACATTTATTGGACCAGTGTCGACATCGCACGACGATCGTGTTTGGCAATTTGGGTCACTGACCCGATCGAGTCACGTATTACGAGCACGACTATCCTTACACCATCCTCTTTGAACCCAATTTCGGAGTGCACGTGCCTCGTTCGTTTGGAAAGACCGTGGTCGTGTTTACCAGTCATTTGGATTTGACGTGGGATCCAGGCGTTGAGTTGAGATTCTTTCAACTGGGTCGTCCCCCGTCTCGCCGAGTTTGGGAAGCCCATCAACCTCACAATAAGGAGGCCTATACGTTGAATCTCACAAACTGCACGCGACTAGCGGATGTGTACGTGAGACTATTAACGTGGTTAGATGATTGGGAAATGCATCGAGACGACCCCCTTCCTTGGCGCCTGGTCATGCCCCCAGCTTGGAAACGGGCGTTGGAACCCCACGTGGAACGCTCGCATCGCAAGGCCTTGGAATATGGGATGCCAGTTGACGTCACGCTCCTCGAGCCTATATAACGCCAGCCTCTAGCCAGCAAAATCATTCCTTCTCAAATGCAACATGTCTCATCTAGCCTTTTTTGCTCATGCCAACGTGTTTCATCGTGGGGGTAAGCCTGTCCCCATCGAAGTCTCCATTGCCAGCATTTCGGAGGATCCACAAGTCATGTGCATCACCGTGGATCTTTTTAATTTGATCACCACCTCGAAAGATGACCGGGCCAATCGGTATATCAACGAACGTCTCCATCTCAAAAACCACCTGCCTGGTTCCTTGCCTCTCGAATACCTCAGCTTTTGCGTCAGGGGTAAATTTGGTCAGCTGGCGCAAGGCAATCGAGGCCTCATCGTGGTCAAGGGAACCGACCAGCGCAAACTCTTTGAGCAGCTGGGGTTGTTTACCATCAGCTTGGAGACGCTGCCAAAGTTCCAGGATCTCCATGACCGTACGCTACCCGACACCTGCACGATGAGGTGCACGAAAATTATGACATTTCCGAGTGCACCATGGTCAAATCTTACCGGTTTGCACGTTATCTACAGCATTTCAACAAGCTGCAGGCCGAATGTCAGAAACAAATGGCTGATTTAGTGGAGTAAATGTGGAACATTGAACTGTTAAACTGTACATATTGAACATTGAAATATTAAGCTCTACCTATTGAACTGAACCGAAAAAAGGGGGACCGAGTCGACACAAGAGTCGACTCGGTCCCCCTTTTTTTGGGTGAAGGAAGGTGCCAACGTTGGAGGGCCTCTCTTTGAAAACTTGTACTCAAACGAAAGATACATTAGACACTAAACCATTGAATCTCACCTACCCCCTCCGTGACACGCCAAGATGGCAACGTCGTGAGATGGCTCACCATTTTTTTTTTTAGCCATTTTGTGTGGTTTATCCATGTAGCAGCATTCTTTTTAGTCCCGTGTTTTCCATCTACAAACTATCCCTTTCAGTTTTAAATGCATCCCTCTCATCTTTCAAGATGTCTCTCTCAGATTTAAAAGTATCTCTTTCGACCTTAAAAACGTCTCTCTCAGATTTAAATACATCCCTTTCGGCCTTAAAGATGTCTCTCTCAGATTTGAATACATCCTTTTCCGCTTTAAAAATGTCTCTCTCCGATTTAAAAGCATCTCTTTCCACTTTAAACATGTCTCTCTGATTTAAATACATCTCTTTCGGCTTTTAAAATGTCTCTTTCCGATTTATAGACCTCTCTTTCCGATTTCAAAATGTCTCTCTCCGATTTAAAAGCATCTCTTTCAGCTTTCAAGGTAATTCTCTCCGATTTCCATTCATGTTCTTACGATTTCAACTCGTTTTTAAAGACGTCCCGTTCCATTTTCAAATCCGCCAGGATGGGTTTCCAATAATAATCCTTTTCCATGTGGGCCTTTGCTTTAATTTCTTTCAGTTGTTTCATGACATTTTGTTGTTTGGGGGATAAAAGGTACATTTCGTCTCTGAGAATTTGAAGGGAATACCCGGGATGGAACTCAATTTTCTTGCCACCGTACACCATCGAATACGCTTCGTTCGGATCGTTCAAAGGAATCTGACACTTTAAAAATTTCCAGCCCGTGACTTTAATGGGGACCCCCCATTTCATATGATGCCATTTGTCTGGCCCACGTTGAGCGTGACTATCCCATAGTACGACATTCTTTTTCTGGGATGGGTTGAAACTTTTTTTTCTCGCGCTCATCCAAAATATTTTTTCGAAAGAATTTGAAAAAAGTTTGTTTGTTCATTTGTAGTAGAACGTACTTTAGACTTTCGGACAGACTTTGATTTGAGCATAAAATGCAACATGAGGGTACAAAATTCATACCAAAAGAGCAATCGTAAGGTGAATTTCGACTTGAGACAGACTTTGCTTCATACTTGGGTTTGAGCTGAAAATGCAACATGAGGGTACCAAAAAAGGGGGGAAGGGACAAAATTCATACCAAAAGAGCAATCATAAGGTCGACTTGAAACACCACGAGGTGAAAAAGAACCATCCTAAGGTGACCTGAAACACAACGGGAGGGTAGGAGAAAAAGGGTGCTTTCAAAAAAGAGTCGTATCATGTTGGACCTGAAACACAACGGGGTGGAAAGGGGATTCTACAAAAAAGAGTCATGGGACCTGAAACACAACGTAGGGGGACAAGATTCTGACAAATACAAAAAAATGAGGATTCTTTCAAAAAAGGTCGTTTTCCATGTTCAATCATTTTTGGAAAGGGTCACGGTGCTCAACTTTTTATTCGACCGACTGTATGGAGCCTATGGTAATGACTGTAAAACGAGAGGCGTTTCCTATTTTACAGTGATTGCCATAGGTGAATGGTATAAAGGTAAAGGCACTGGGGCCCCTGTGTGCAAAAGGAAATGGCATACGGGAAGCTGTTCACCCCCCCCCCCCCACGATCCAATTTTAAACGTGGAGCGCAAATGTTTATACGACTTGTGGAAAGCGAGGAAAGTAACGAGCGTAGGGTAAAAATCTTTGGGTAAACCTTACATAATTTGGCGTAATTTTGAACCATGGTCAAGTGACGATCCATGAGACGTATTCAAAGGGATCTGGGGTCGGGACACATTGGCCACCAGACCAAATAGAGAAATGTGTAATAATGCATGAAAAGTAACCACTCAACATCACATCCAAGGGATATATGTATTCATAAAACAATAAAGTAATTTAAAAAAAAAACTTTTAAAATTTTTTTATTTATTATAACAACTGTAATAAAACAATGACAAAACCACGACACATTTTTTTAGTCCATAACATAAAGTGTACCAAAACCGCGACACATTTTTACAGTCCTTAACATAAAATGTACACATGTCTGAAAACCGACTTGACAGACTTTGAGGTTTTTAAAACCATGTTATATTTTTATAGTCCTCATGTGTTGCAGGTATTTCCACCTAGGGTGTCCAAGAAGGGTTCCTTGTACAGCCACTTTCCCCCACTCGGTGAGTTCACTGGATCAGCATTCTTTTGAGTCCAACATTTTCCAACAACAAACTATCCTTTTCGACTTGAAATACATCTCTTTTGGTCTTTAATACATCTCTTTGGGTCTTCAATACATCTCTTTCAGCCTTCAGTGCATCTCTTTCAGTCTTTAGTACATCTCTTTCAATCTTAAATACATTTCTTTCGGCTTTAAAGGTGTCTCTTTCCAATTTCAAAACATTTCTTTCAGCTTTCCACTCATTTTCTTTGGATTTCCACTCGTTTTTAAAAACGTCCAGTTCATTCTTTAAATCGGCCACGATGGGTTTCCAATAATCGTCTCGTTCCTTTTGCATCTTTTCTTTAATTTCCTTGATTTGATTCATGACATTCTGTTGCTTTGGGGATAAAACGTATAGTTCGTCCTTGAGAACTTGAAGAGACTCTTTGAAATTTATTTTCTTGTCACCGTACAACGTCCAATACGTTTCGCCTTCAAAGGGAATCTTGCAACGGATAAACTTCCAACCCGTCACTTTAATGGGGACTACCCATTTTAAATGACGCCACTTGTCTCGCATACGTTGAACATGGGTATTCCATTGCACTACATTTTTGCTCCCGTTCTGCTCCGCGAGTAACCTTTGTATCCCGTCGGGAAACAGAGTGAATAAAACGGCAATGCTATGTGGATGCATAGGTCGATTGATATAGAAATGGGAGGTATGTTTCCCTTCTTCTACATTGTCTGGGATCCTACCATCACACGTGGCCTTGGGCTGGCTCACGTACACCAGGGTCCGAGACAAGTGAAACGCATCTGGAATTTTGACGCATTTCTTGGCCCGTCCCATGTGGGGAAAATCAGAACGAATTTTATGTTTCCAAATGTCTTGAAACGAGCTCTCCTTTTCACAAGCCAGAATCATGTGTCGATGTTGTATGTGACCCTCTAATCCGTCACACAGACACCAGAAGGGTAAAAGGACCAATTCGTCACGAATGGTTTCCCTTTCCTGACAAAAGTGAGGAAAGACGTCGTGTTTCACCATAATGTGAAACCAATCCAAGTCTTGGTACAGGTAGCGTTGAATGATTCCGTGAATGTCCTTTCCCAAACCACTGGCTTCACTAAATTCGATTCCACGGGGCCACAAGTCGGGTTTTTCAAAGACTGAATCGTAAAATCCAACAAACGTGGGGTCTTTTCAACGATTATACAGGTTGTGGGGCGTCGAGATGAAATACATACAATCGCACAAGATGTCGTCCTCGTAATCCGGGGGTGGGTCATCATCTTTTGTATGAGCCACAAAACCTTTTAAGCATTCCACAACATGTTGCACATTCTCACGCTTCATTCTTTGTCCATGAGGCCAAGATTTAAACCCCATACAAAAAGCGCACTCTTTACGATTCTTTAAAAAATGTTCTTTCAAAGCATGTGTGTGATAGTATTGTCCAAAAGTCATGGATTCAAAACAAAGGGGACAACGAACGACAATATTCGAGGAGGAATTGATAAGCTTGTAAAGCGTCGTGAGAGACATGTCAGCAGCACACCAAAATAATTCTGGAAATATAAAATCATCCAAGTCAAGCACATAGACATAAAAAAAATTTTTTTTTTTAATACATTGGTTCACTTGGACGATAGACAATATTTTTTACAGTCGTGGAAAAAACTTTTTAAATCCTTCTGTTACACTACCGGTGTAAAGGTCCATCTTCTCCTTCCCTCTTGAGGTGTGGTAGAAAGTCTATTCGAGGGTGACACATGCACTCTTTGCAAATCGGTTCCCACTTGAGGTGTGGTAGAAGGTCTATTCGAGGGAGAGGATGACACATGCACCCTTTGCAGTACAGTCATGGGTCACACGACGGCCACGGGTCGCGGAACCTGAGGATCTCTTTCTTGCCACGTAAACTTTATCTCGTGTTCAAAATGTTTTTGACCCTCCTTAGGGGAAGGAATCATATAAGGTGTATTACGCGTGGTGCTCTTCTCGTGGCGCATGACCAGGGAACTCATCGTGTCTTGCTTAGGGCTCACCACTTCCATTCGGCAACAGGGCTCGAACCCAATCTTCTTCCCCCAACAACAGATCGTTGAGGCTGGTAAAGACTTTCTGGTCCTGATGTTCAGCCCGTCTCAACGATTTCATTTGCAGATACGCATTCACCTTCCAATGATGAGGGAATAATCGCTTTCGGGCCCAAAAGGTGTTGGTGTGGGGCCACACATCCAGGAGGGTGTCGTGATAGGTCAGGGTCAATTCGGGAAAATACGAGACGAGGGTAGGTAGAATAGAGTCTCGCATGACCTCCAAAAGCACCGTGCCCTCCTCCGTGACATGGGGAGTGATCAAAGGATGGTTCTGTAGGTACCAAAATCCAGTCTCGGTGCGTTCGAATTGGCATTTGAGAACATCAGGAGAAAAAAAATGGAGGGGTAAACTAGAAAATTCCAGACGAGTGCCGACTCGACACGGTAACACATACTTGTCCACAAAGGTGGGAAAGATGACTCGTGGAACAATAATGTAATAACGACGATGTAATTTGTAAATTTCAATCATCATAAAAGTGTCTTGTGTAGCAAGACTCGCTGAAGCATTTCAACTCTCTAAAAAAAAATTTTTTTTTTAATAATTCACTTCAAGCTTACACATTATCTTTTCGCTTCAAGCTTACACATTTTTTCTCTTCACGTTTAAACATTTTCTCTCTCTTTGACATTTTCCTTCTACTTGGTCCATTCGTTTGTATATTTTTTCCAAAAAAGGGTAGGAGGTTACACATGGGCGATTTGTCCCTCCCAGTTAAACTGTTTCATCGTTTCGTAGACCATGTCATCCGCTTGGTGCTCTTTTCCAACATAATGCATCACCTCGGGTAGAATGGGATCCAAATACATGTAGGTGGCGAGATCGGTGGCTCCAATCACCAACTCCCATCCATGGTTGTTTCTCTCCAAATAATCTTTGACCAAATGGTACTTGAGAAAGTGTTCCAACTCGTCTTGAGGCACTCGCACGATATCACTGTGATCCCAACCATCGTGGTCTCTGAACAGGGAAGGAGCTTGCTTCAAGTTTCGGAGGACATCTGAGTAGGTAAACATTGTAAGCTTCCCAGAGTCGGACGAATCTCGACCTGTTTATTATCAAACGGACTTTGAAGAAAGATGCGACAAGGAACCCATTGGGATTGGTAGCGCATCCATTCGATGGAAACGAGATAGTCGCAATTGGGTCGGGTAGCCATGACAAGAAAAAAAATCGAGCAGCTGAGAATAAATGAATAGAGTGTGAGCTTGCATATAAAGGTGAATTGAAATTTTTTTTTTCTTTCAGAGTTTCAGAGTTTTATGCTTGCAATCTTAGTTTGTTTTCATAATGTTGTAGGAAATTTGTAGGGTCCATTAGGGTACATCCTTCTCTTTTGGGTGTCTAGTGACAAGTTTAAGCCTGTCTAGTGACACGTTTAAACAAAGCTGTTATAAATGAGTGCTTTGTGTTGGGTAACAACTCCCAACGCAGGTTCTTTTCAGATTCGACACCATTTTCTATGTTAGAATCTATTGACAAATTCAAGCATCTCTGTTATCAATTGACCCATTGTGTTGGGTAACAACTCTAATACGGGTACATCTTCATTTTCAGATTCAGCAACACTTTCCATGTCAGAATCTGAATGCAGGTCCGATTCCGTGTCGGAAGAGATGGCTTCAGTCACTCATAAGGGTTCACCGCTCAGTAAATCTCCAAAAATACGAAATCTGTATCCAGATGGACCACATCCAATAGCCGTTTTATCTCGTTTACATAATTTACGACGACAAAAGGGACATGTTATTTTTACCGCTTGTAACCCATTGTTTTAAACAATTGGAATGAAACTTGTGCTGACATTGACTCAGTAGGTACCATTCCGTATCATCGCTACTTAAACAGATAGA